>WBMZ01009812.1:0-200403 GCA_013400975.1 Atrichornis clamosus | reverse complement strand
CGGCGGGAGCGCGGCGGGGAGCGGGCGGAGAAGGCGGCGGGAGCGCGGCTCGGCCCAGGGCTGGGCGCTCCCGGGCCCGCCGGCGCGGTGCTGTCCGCGGTGCTGAACCGCCTCCCGCTCGGTCTCCCCCAGCGCCCCATCTTGCGAGCCCCAGTCTCTGTCCACTCGCCGCCTCACCGCTCTCACGAGCGACCGGCAACAAGTCTGGCTGCTTGCCCGCGCCAGCCAGCACGTCCGCTCGTGTATTTGAAGCACGGGAATTGCCCTATAATACAAAGGACTCTGGACACCGCGGGCAGCAACACCCCCACCAGGGCCACTACCCCATCTCTAGCTCCGGACTCTGCGCAGCGCGGGCTCTGGCTCTCGATGCTGCCTCTCCCAGAACCAGCCCCAGCGTCCATTCCTGGCAGGGGCAGGGTTGTGCAGCAGGCTTGCCCGGGGTAATCGCACTGCAACGCCAGGCACGGCTTAGGGAGCGGCAGTTTTCCCTCCCTTCCCTCCAGCAAGGTGCAACCTTCCCTTTCTTCTTTTGTTCTCAATGGCAGGAGGGTGGCGGCGGCGGCGGGAGGGGTGGGGAACACTTGCACCTACAAATTCGTGGGGGATAACAAAGGACCATACGCCGCGCGGATTAATTTGCATTAGCATCCATGAGGGCAGCAGCATCTTACGTCTGCAGGGATTAGTCGCGCCGAGCCCGGGCTTACCGTCCCTATCGCAGAGCTGAATCGCCTCCAGGCTCAGGTTCTTGATCACCTCCTCACAGGGGCTCGTGGGGCTGCTCATGGCGTGCGCCAGGCGCGGAGCCTCCATCGCGCCCCTCGCCGCTGCCTGCTGTGGCTTGGCCGGGGGCTGGGGCTGGCCGGCTCCGGTGCAGAACCGCGCGGCAGCGCTTCCCGGCGCCGCCCGGCTCGGCTGCGAGCGCTCGGCGGAGGAGGCGGGCGGGGAGCGGATTTGTCACCGCAGCGAGCCGGGGAGGGGGCAGCAGCGAGGCGGGCGCCCGACGCGCCCCGGGATCCGCGTTTAAAGGGACCGCGGCCGCCGCCTCGGAACGGTCCCTTCCCCCTCCGCTCCTTATGTAACGGCGGCCGCGCCTCCACGGGAAGCTCCCGGGGAGTCCAGCAGCTCCGGGTCAGGCCCTGCGATCGGCCGGTCCGGGATCCAGCCGGCCGGCCTCGGGCACAGCTGCCCACCGCCGCGGCGTGTTTTGTTTCGAGGTTACTCCGTAACCCGAGGAGAGTCGCCCCAAGGCAAAACCCCCCCAAAGCCACCGTTACCGACCTACCCTTCCCTAAGCACACGGCCCACCATGATCGCTGGGTGCAATCACACCGAACTGTGCCCAGCAAGAGCTGCGCCGTCCACTCTGATCCCTCGATTATGCAAGAATTTGCAGAAAGAAATATTAGCCAGGTTTAGATTGATAAACCAAGAAAAGCTGGCAGAAGGTTATGGATTGAAGGAGAGAGTACAGGAATGAGCCATTTCTGACTACCTGCCCTGCATGCTTCCCACCTGCCCTTTTTGTGGGAAGGAGAAATAACCCACTCAGTAGCGGTGCCATTCCCACCAAGCTTTTTTGAAAAGTATTCATTTATAAGCTCCCAGTTTCAGGAACAAGAACAGAGCCAGAAAAGGAGAAAATTTATATAAAGAGTAATAGGAGAATAAATTAAACTTGAACTTGTGCAGCGCTGCATCATCAGCAGGTGTGATACCTCAGCTCCCTCCCCACCACAGGCTGGACAAAGGAGCAGCCTCTGGGCCTCAGGAGTGCAGTGCTTGCTCCAGGTCACAGACTGACTTTGGGATCAAGCTTGCCATGCTGGTATGGGATCACCAGTCTCCAAAGTGGTTTGAGAGCCCCTTTCCTATGACACATTACAACAAGCTTTCCTGGCACCAATTTGTTGTTTGACCAACTCAAAATTGACATCACTTGGCCATTGATCTTGAGACATCTCAAAGCACTGGTTGCTTTGAGAAACATCAGTTCATTGCACACAGGCTTCCAAAAAGATTGAGACCGTGATGTTTCTTGGTCAGCATTGCACAACAGTTAAGTCCAGAGAGTCCCTGAAGTTCCCATTTCTCTTTCTGCAGTCCCAAGACCACCCTGTCTCCTCTCAGTCCTCACTGATGTGACACAGCAGCAAGCTCCGTGCACAGCTAGACGTCTGTCACTCAGAGGCCTTCCACTGGACTTTGGCACCATTACATTCTTTATGATGGTTTCTGTGAACACTAATCTCAGGAAATGAGCTCTGGTGTTACTCTTCACAAAGCCACTGCCTAGTGCTGCAGCCTGGGAGCAAGGAACAGGTTTTAGGAGCCTGGACTCCTCTGACACCTTCCAAAATCTGTAGTGCATCCTGCAGAGAAAGTGCAATGATGAGCACCCTTCTGGCACTGTGTACTCTTTAAACACACACACACACACACATATTCTCTTGTTCATCTCTTTTTTTCCCCTTCTCTTTGTCTCTCATCATAATGGAAAATGTGTGCAGAGGGGTCAGGCAGATGAGAAATGGAATGAGTGGGAAGGGAACCTAAAGGAAGTGAAAATTAAAAGGAAGCAATAACAGGAAGCGAGAGTGTGAGTCAATGGGGAGGTGGGAAGGGAGAGTAATATATGAATGAATGAACAGACAGAACGAGGACAAATATAGAATCAGAGAGCGAAGAAATGAAAGTGGGTGAGACTGCATTCATCAGGTTTTAATTTTGTCTCTGACAAGCATTAATTCCCTGCACTGAAGCAAAACCTTTCTCCTTGATATTGCAACTGTTCCTAGCACACAGTCATCTCCTACGTAAGGCTGGAAAATTTCTTTCTCTGAAGATGTGTATTTAGTCTCTTGGTCTTATGTTCCACATCCATTCCTTTCCACAATGTGGCAGACACTTCAGCAGCTCACACAATCTTGTTACTTCTTTATATAACATTATATAAAGTCCACTGAAATAGACACTGTTCTTGAATACTGAGAAAATTCCCATTTTATTATCTCTGCCTCTACTTTATACACCTTTCTCTCCTCTACTTCTTATTCTATGCAACTGAAATCAGGTTTTTAAGAATGGATGGATTTTGCATAGCTCTTTGAAAGCTGACAGCTTTGGGGGTGTTCCCATTTCTCAAAGGCCTCTCATTTCTCAGCTACCTTTTAGCAAAAACCCTTGGCTGAGCTGTATCTATTTATCTCTCCGGCACCATTACAACTTTTTTTTTAAAGAAAAGAGTGATTAACTCTCCAAATACTGGCAGACTTCCGTGTAAGAGTAGAGCAGAGAAACCTTTTCCATAGCTCCGCATTTCTGAAGCTGGTCCTGCCTGAGATAGCATTTTGCAGAGTCACACTTCAGACTTCATGCTTCCTTCAGCCTATCACTATTACCATCACCTGGGCTAGGGATCAACATTTTTTACAGCTCAAATTACTCCCAGATCCCATGCCATCGCTTGGCAATGAATTTAGACCTAGGTATTTCAGTCTCAGGGCACACAATGCTCTCATGGCATTTCCTTACCTGAGAGAATGATACTCTGCTTGTCTTAACAAGGAATAGCACTGTCTGAGGCACAAGTTATGTTTGTGCTAAAGGATGACAGAGTCTCAGCATATAATCAGAAACTTTATGCTGTGACAGATTATCCCTGACAGCATTTAGCAAAAATGTCACCTATCACAAATATGGGTCAACATTATGTAATGGAAAGTCTGCCATTGCCAGGACAACGTTAGAGACAGCAGAGGGTCATGTGTTTAGAACTGCAAAAGCTTGCAAAGAATTTGCCACAACAGCAACCTTTCAGACTTTCAACATTTAGATAAATACAGTCTTACCAGCTTCTGTAGTTCAACAACATTGTGTCTGTTATTACAGCAACCCCACATGAGGAGAGAGAAGCAGCATTTTCTAGCACGATACACGTACCAGGAAACGTGAGCTGTGACACACAGCTCTTGCCTGCTGAGATTCAACAATCTCAGCTCTCATGCCTTAGCCTGGCATTCACAGTCCCCCAGGTAGGTCAGCAAGATCTTGCTGCGGGGCTACCACTCTACAGCAAAAAGGCAGAGAGGCTGCCAGCCAACCGGAGAAGTGTGTGGATGCTTTCCTAAAAGCCACAACATCATTCAAATCATAAAAGCAAGAGGAAAAGGGGCCGTGTCTTCCTTTTCTCCCCAGAAACAAACCTGCACACGTGATTACAAAGTTCTGTCCCACCTGTGTTGCTCTCCATTTTGGGAAAACTTCTCTGCAGTAGCAGCAGAGCACAGCACAGAGCTGGCTACCCTGTTCTCACAATTAGAAAACTCTTTTGTATTCCACTGTAGCAGTTTTTTATCTGTGAGTTATAAAAGAAAACCCTTTCTCAGACCTCAGCAAGACTCAGAGTTCCAGCTCTTCCTTCCCACTTGGGAATAAAAAAAGACTTGTGTTATTGCTCAGTGGACTGTGCAAGCAGAAGGCAAAAAGGCTACAGAGACGGTTTTCAGGAAAGAAAAACAAGGACGGAATTAAAGACAGTCTTTTTTTCTCTATTAATATGTCACTCTTGAGGAGAAAAGCAAAATATTAAAGGACAGATAAACAGAAGTGGCAAAACCAGTATAGAGGGTCAGTCCTAAAAGGTGCACAGACTACGCTTAGCAACTAATCCCTGAATTTTCATGAATAAAAATTCTTCACAATTTTGCAGTCGTTCTTTGTCTTTCATGGACATGTCAAGTGTTTCAAGCATGCAAAGGCACGTACTTGAAAAAGACTGTGTGCAAAATAGTCTCGAAATACCATAGGACTGAAGTAAAATTCACAGATTGGTGACAGAGAGACCAAGAAAAAAAAAAAAGACTGAAGACCCTAAGTAAAAGCCATCGCTGTAGAGTTAATGTGCAGTGTGACACAGCTTCTTTTGCTACACTGAGACAGACATTGATGCATGACAATTTAGAGCACTAGGCACAGTATCTCAACAGGAACCTCTTTGTTTTTTCTCAAATAGCAAAGCAAGAGCCTCCTCAAATGCTCAAACAAGGAATAGATGGCACAGGGCCCCCTTTTAAACTCTAGGAGAATCCAAGGCAGAGCAGCAGTTCTTAGCTTTACAGTGAGCCTCTCTCCTTCTTTGTGCTAAGGTAACACCCATGGCCAGGCACCCTGACACCAAGTCCAGCAGTGAGGCTACAGCTTCTTGGAAAGGTCTCTGCCTGCTGTTTTCTGCTTTGGTATTGTTTGAGATGCTGGAAAGGCCTAGCTATTTCTGGGAACTCTCCAGTGAGATGCATACAGTAGTTCATACATCTCAAAATGTCTCTCCTTCCCTGTTAGGAAGGTTTCAGTTCAGCAATTGCATTCAGTTCATGCATTCAGGCTTTTCTTGCAAGGCCATAAAGCACACTTTAAAACATCAAAGATACAATTCTGAGGCAATCTTGTAACTTCTGGTGCCAAGGAACCTACTCAGGAATCTGTAGGTTTTTGTGTAGTATGATGGAAAAATGGCTTCAGTACAGGGAAAAGCTAGACTGCTACTCAGATAAAAAGACCATCAGTCTGTGAAAAAGGCGACCAAGAGCATATGAGATTCACTAAATTCACAAGTAGCACAAACAGGGTAGCCACAGTCTGATTCTTAGCCAACTCTCCCAGTACAGGAATTAGAGGGTGTCAACTGCAGTTAGTAACTTCAAAGCAAACGAAAGGGGGTGGTACTTCCTGCAATTGATGTTACAGTTCTAAGACCAAAGAACAGTGTCAATGCTAGAAATTTTCATTAACTCAAGGGAAGGCTGGAAAGGTTCATGCAAAACAAATGCTTTAGACTTACTAAAACCACAAGAAACTCAGAGTCCCTAGGCTGAAAGCTAAGAGTCCAGGGAAGAGTTACTGAAGAGTTATATGTGCTTGTCATGCTCTTCATCTTCTGTAAACATCCATTTCCAGGCACTGCTAAAGAGACTGTACTGTTCTGGGTAAGTCCTTGGTCTGACCCAGGACAATCCTGGAATTGCCCTGGTATCTAAGCCTTCGTTCCCTACCAGCCACCACCACCACCCCATCTTCATTCATAAGGAACACTTCAGAGTATGGAGCCCTCTGACTGTACCAGTTGGGTGTGCAAGTCTCAACCTAATCTAAGCAACATAAACAATTAAAAGGGAATGTTCCTCTCAGATAAACAGAAAGATATCAAGCAAATTATCATGTTATTAAAGCTACTGATGGTGCTGCTTTCTGAATGTCAGTTTTCTGCTCAGCTTTATACAGTCTGAACAAGCATCTAAGAAAAACAAATTCTTTCATAGGCAAATAAAAAGTATTTGTAGCTTCATAAAATATATTTGTTCCCTAATGGGCACAAAGTGCTGTTAATGCTTAACATTATCACTTTTTAATTTAATTTTAAGTTTTGCCTCCCTTTATTAGATCCAAAGTAACCTTAGAGAACAATTAGAACCTTCTGTATTTCCTCTCTCCTCTGTGCTGTTAATCAGTCTCCCTACTTTTGTAACCACTTTCACATTTAATTAGTGCTTTATCCTCCAAATATTGGACCATATCTTGACCTTTAAAGGATACTACTGTCTGCTTATCCTTGACAATGCTGACTGCTATTCAGGTTTACTTTCTGTCTACAGTTCAGTGGCCAGCCTTTGATACCTTTAAGTGAATTTTAGCCCCAGCTGACTTGTTTCAGTCATTTCCTTAAGATTGTATGTGGCACAGCATCAAATGCCTGCGTAAAGTCATGATGCTATTCTGTACTCTGCTAATCTTCTGGCTTCATCATAAAAGATGTGGAGGGATAAACATTCTAATTGGCCTGGCTTGGTTCACTGCAGTACACCTGTGCCATATCAGGGTCTCATTACACTATTCACCTCCATATGAATACACTTCCCCCTTCAGCTTTCACTCTTTACAGTATTTGTTTCAATTGGAAGCCATGCCCACAAGACAATAGTTTCCATAGTTACTCTTAATTCATTTTTTAAAAGACTTGTGGCATGATGACACTTTATTAGTCTCCTGATACTTCCTCAATTCTCTGTGGGGTTTTTTAACAACTAAGTGTTCTATCAGTTCTTTAAATATCTGAAGGGACACCTCAGATGCATTTGTTCAAGTGATGGTATTTCATTATGTATTTCTTAGTTACTTTTTCCCAGCAGTTCATAATTACATCAATTATTTTTTAACCAAGCCATTATTTAAAGTTTAATCACCTTCCCAATAAACTTCATGGCAAAAGTCCAATTAGTTTTAGGGGGAATAAGAACTAGTCTCAAAATTTATCTCCTTATTACAAATTAATTACAATGAGTATTTTCTTGGTCAAGTCATTTTGTGTTATTGTGCCTTCAGGACTTATAACACCATCTTTTCATATTATTTTTAACCTTTTGGCAGCCGTTTCAGTGTATCCTCATGCTATCCCAGTTTCTCTCATGGGTACTAAACTTGGAATATTAAAGCCTATTTTGGTGACCCTCCAGTTTTCTGTTGTTAATGCACTTCATATTTTAGTTTTTCTTGTTTAAGTAGCCCACAGTGACCCACTCTCTCTTCAGTGTTTCCCATTTTCATTGGAACAAGACACATTTCTGCTGGCTTTTCATTACAGTATCTTCTCATGTTCTCCCTACTGCCCTTCCCCTTTCCACAAAGACTCTCAACTGATCCCATGAATGAGATTTTCCTCATAATATTACACCCTTTCATTGGATAACCAAAACTCTTCAGATAGCCAAGAAGGTACAGTTCATTAAAAAAGTTAATGAAGGAAGTCTAAGTGACTCTTCCTCAATGTCATCTACTGATCTCATTTTCTTACAACTATAGAGCTATAAAGAGTTTTGTATAAGCACAGAAGAGGGGATCTAGGTTGTCCTTGCTGCTTTTGTACCATCACAGTCTGCTATAGCCGAGGTGATGTGGCAACACAGGAAAGATACCATTGGCTCATCAACCACTGCCACCATGAACACAATCAGTTAAATAAGGAAACACCAGTAAAATTGTGTTAAATGAATGAGACTAGAAACACCAAGATATTCCCTCTCCTTGGCTCAGAGACTGGATGCACAGTAAAACTAGTCTCAAATGTCACACACTTGACTCATAGCCACTTACTACAAGCTCTTATACTGTCTTTCAGATCTGTGATTATTTCAATACATGTTTTGGATTGACCCAGACTGGGTACCAGGTGCCCACCAAAGCTGCTCTGTCACTCCTGTCCTCAGCTGGGCAGGGAAGCAAAAATATAATGAAAAGCTTGTGGGGAGATATAAGGCAGGAAGAGATCACTCAGCAATGCCTGTCATAGGCAAAATGGACTTGATTTAGAGAAATTATTTGAATTTATTACCAACCAAAACCAGAGTAAGATAATGAGAAGTAAAACAAATCTAAAAAACAACTTCCTCCACCCCATTCTCCTTTCTGGGCTCTACCTCCTCCCCAGCCAGCGGCACAGGGAGATCAGGAATGGGGGTTATGGGCAGTTCATCATAAATTATTTCTGCTGCTGCTCAGGGAGAAGAGTCCTTCTCCTGCTCCAGCACAGGGTCCCTTTCACAGGAGACAGCCCTCCACAGATTTCTCCAGCATGCATCCTTCCCATGGGCTACAGTTCTCCATGAACTGCTCCAGGGTGGGTCCCTTTCCACAGGGTGCAGTCCCTCAGGACCAGCCTGCTCCAGCACAGGTCCCCCATGGGATCACAAGCCCTGCCAACAAACCTGCTCCAGTGTGAGCTCTTCTCTCCACGGGCCTGCAATTCCCTCCCAGGAACCTGCTCCAGCACGGGCTTCCCACGGGTTCACAGCGTACTTTAGTGCATCCAGCTGCTCCAGCATAGGTCTTCTCCATGGGCTGCAGGTGGGCTTCTGCTCCCCTGTGGATCTTCAGGGGCTGTCGGGGGACAACCGGCCTCGCCATGGTCTGCCCCACAGGCTGCTGGGGAATCTGCTCTGGCGCCTGGGGCACCTCCTGCCCCTCCTTGTCCACTGACCTTGGTGTCTGCAGAGTTGTTTCTCTCACATATTCTCAAGTCCTCCCTTCCCTGGCTGCAATGACTTCTGCACAATAACTTTATTTTTCCTTCTTAAATACGTTATCACAGAGGCATTGCTGCAATTTCTGATTGGCTTGGCCTTGGCCAGCAGTGGGTCGGTCTTGGAGCCAGCTGACATTGGCTCTGTTGGACATGGGGGAAGCTTGCAGCAGCTGCTCACAGAAGCCACCTGCTTGAGTTGTCCCTGTCCCCCCTGCCACCAGAACCTTGGCATGCAGACCCAATGCAATATGTGATGCACAATTAAAATTTCACAAGGAACAAGCTCACATTAGAAACAGCAATGAAGAGGTGTGTTTTCCATGGGTTTGCTCTGGTAGGAATGCATGCCCACTTAGCACCCATATACAGGAAGATTAGATTAAAAGAGAAGAGTATACAGATAATAAAGTGAGCATTTGTTTATAGCACTGTTTCTTTAACAACATCCACAAGCATTTTAATTAAACCATGTTCTGCTCTGAATTATGTCCTACCACTGGTACTTGTGCTCTGAATATATGTCAGCCCTGCAGTATGTTATTTATTGATAGTATAACAATCCTTACAGATCTCCAGTTGCAGTACATCCACAGCACCCTGGAGTGTTTAAAGTCAGTGAAGGAGTTGTGGCATTCTGTGAGCCTTGAAAATCCTAGAACTGACTCAAAATCTGTTAGTGACTGATTCACTGCTCCTGCTTCTTAAACCAGGCTGCACAGGAGGAGAATTGCAAAGGCCATCTTTAGCCTAAAGAGTTTATTTTCCTTAGGATCTTTCCACAGTCAGTGGAGAGTGGAAAAATCCTCATCTGTGTCTCAAAGGGAGTTCATTGTGGGTGCTTGGAGTTGCCCCAGAGGAAATGCTTTCTCTGGATTCTACAGGAAGCTGGGGGAGAAAAGCATTCTGAGGCTAAATACAGTCTTGGTGAACGCCCCCTAAATTATCCCTATGTGTGTATGCAACAGCCATCTTTGATAACCTGCAATGTATTCCGGAATGAGAAATGAGAACGGCAAACAAATACGGCAGAACTCTCTCTCCTGGGCTAACACTGGCTCCTCAGCTCCTTGTCCAAGGTTCAGGGGGCTTAATCTACACATGCTGACAGGGACAGTGCTGGCTGCAAAGCAGATCTGCAAAGTGTTCATTCATCCAGGCACAGCTGTTGTCTAAAGACAGAGGTCTGACAGTGGCTCCTGTGTCATGGAATGTGGGTCTGTGTTCAGACTTGTCTGGTATCTGCTTATCTGGGACCTGCTGAACTCACATGAAATGCCCACCATCTATAGTTTCCTTTCTTCCATGCTAATTGCTAACCTGATAACTTATATGAGCTTTTTAACCCAAATTTACTAGAGCTATTTATCTACTTTTTCTAATACCAGTATTTTTCTTTTTTATTATCTCTGTTCTTATTTTCATCCATTTTCAGTCTAACCTCACCATCTGTCTGAGTGCCAGCTTCTGATTAATGTATCTCCACATAAATTCAATTTAGCCATTGACAGTACTTATTTGGGTTTGATCACATGACATCCACCTGGTTACTTCTGGGTTGAGGAGGGAAAATGAGGTAGAGAATAGAAAAAAATAAAAAAAATGCTTTCTGTGTTGAAGCAGTTGGTTTTAATTAGTGAAACTAAATTCTACTGGTTTCGTGTGGCAAGGTTTTGGTAGCTACAGGAGTGAGAAACTTCTGTAAGTTTCTTCCGTGTCCAGTGGAGCCAAGGCCAGCCAGCTCCAAGATGGACCCACTGCTGACCAAGGCTGAGCCCATCCACATTGGTGGTAGCACCTCTGGGATAACAGATTTCAGAAGAGGGGGAGAAAACCCCTGTGCAACAGCTATCAGAAGAGAGCAGTGAGAATATGTGAAACAGCCCTGCAGACACCAAGGTCGGTGGAAAAGGAGGGGGAGGAGGTGCTCCAGGCTCCGAAGCTGAGATTCCCTTGCAGCCTGTGGGGAGGACTCACACCGGATACATTCAAAGGGGACTGATTTCCATGGGAGGGACCCCATGCTGGAGCAGGGGAAGGGTGTGAGCAGTTCTCCCCTGAGAAGGAAGGAGCAGCAGAGAAAACGTGTGATGAACTGACCACAAAACCCATTCCCCTGTGCCACTGGCTGGGGAAGAGATAGAGAAAATCGGGCCTGAAGTTAAGCTGGGCAAGAAGGGAGAGGTGGAAGTTGTTTTAACATTTAGTTTTTATTTCTCATTATCCTACTCTGATTTGCCTAGTAATATATTAAGCTAATTTCTCCGAGCTGAGTCCATTTTGCCTGTGACAGTAATTACTGAGTGATCTCTCCCTGCCCTGATCTGGACCCACAACCCTTTCATTACATTTTCTCTCCCCTGCCCAGCTGAGAAGGGCAGTGACAGAGCAGTTTTGGTGGGCACCTGGTACCCAGCCTGGGTCAACCCACCACATAAATTTTCTGTTGTTCTTAGCAAGATACTTATAGAAGCTGCCAGTAGACAAGAACGTTGTCTGCATGGATTTTATCAATCTTATAACATACTGCTTGTCATGCTGTGGAAGTATGAATTTGTACATAGAAGTGACAGAAAGGTTTTCCAATGCCAGACTGAGAACAGCAACAGAAGTAACGGTATGAGGTGGAGCTATACAGTTCAGTACTTTAAATGACAGGTATCTAGATTAGCCTTACTATTTTGTGTGGGCAATAGCTACACTACTACAATTTATTTCCTTACATTTTTAGAACAGTCATTACATTTTAAAACATATTTTTATGCTGTAGTTCCATGAAATTAATTTAGAGGTTGCACCAGCCTAATTATACACATATCTACAGTGATATAGCTACTGTCACACAAAAACTGAGCACAACTGCACCCCTTAATTTCTGTGTACCACTAAACTGCTGCTGCCAGGATGAATTAGACTTGGTATTAAGACAGTATTGAACCCTGTATATGTTTCTGGAGTAGAGCCAAATGTTCACATATAGTAAAATCTCTGGAAACTTACTAGTACATATGTTTGCATTCATAAAATGTATTTAAGCAAAGCTATTCAGGAAAGGCAGATATGACACAGAGTCAGCCTAAGGAGAGACGGAAAACTGAAATTCTTTATCACTGACCAAGGACTGTTCTCATTTGCCCAATAGTGCAATAGAAATGAGTGCCACTGGCACTAAATTATATCCAAATCCTCCATTCTCTGCAGAGAGTTTGAGGCCTGAACAGAAATGCTCCATTACCACTTTTTTATTGCTCTTTCTTGAAGTTAGGTAATATATCACTATAAACTAGGTGAAGTAAATGAAGTCTAAATCAAGCTAAATTCAAGGGTTAATGACGTTAGTAACTATCAGATCCATAGGCTATCTATAGCCTGACCACTAAGTCTTATGCCCCCAGGAGTTAATTATGCAGCTATCACAAACATCCAAAATGCACATGACTGGCCTCTACCTGAACTGCCAACAAACCTTTCTGCTTCCAGCACAGGAGAACTGATGTCCAACAAAAATAATTCAGGGACAAAATACAGAAAGGTACTCCAAGATGTCTGCAGGGCTTCTTCCCATGCTTAGGAGGTATAAGGGATGCTTAATGACAAATAAGACAGAAATGGGGAAGCCCAGCTGTGAAAGCAGAGGTTAGTCCCCCCACTTCTCTCACCAGGTACTTCAAAACTACCTTCAAAATTAACAGTTGGAAAAAAATGATTAAAAAGAAATGCAGTGATTGTGATGGCTAAGGTGAGGAAAACCAGGCTCTCTGGGTCTTGTTTTGTTTTGGTGCAGTGCTTCAGCAGTTGAAAAGGTGCCAGAGAGCACTTTTGAGAACAGTTGCCACCAGTGAACAGCATTGTGAACTCACAGTCAGTTGGGACAGAGATGCTTATTCCCAATGAGCGGCTGTTCAGTTACAGAAGGCAGATGCTGGGAGGTAACAGGAGTGTCAAAAAAGAAATAAGAGCAAGCAGTGGGGTTAGACTACAGTCAGTTTCGTGGTTTCAGCACTCATTAAAATGATTGCCTGACAGCACTGTCTAAATGGAAATATTATGCAAACTGTGAATTCATCTTGGAGTAAAACCTCCTTCCTGTATCTTGCTGGCAAAACCACTTTACCAGCAAATATATCCAGACTGGAATAGATCCAGCTTTAGAGAGAATCTAAAGTCTTATCCCTATTTTCTTTATCCCTATTTTCTCATTTTGGATTCCTCCATCCTCTCTAGGGTGAGCATCATAAGGCCTGAACGCCTCATGCTGTCAAACTCCCACTGACCTCAACAGAAAACAGCTCATCTCAAAACACAGCTGAGCAGAGCAGCCAGCTGCCTTTGCTTGAGCCAGCTGTTTCTAAACCAAGGTTGCAATCCCACTGGCAGCTGCAAGGCAGGCAACTGAGAGCAGGGTCAGTTCTCCAGCCTATTGTGTGGTGCTTCCACAGGCTGTGGGAGCAAAAGCTTTGCTACAACAATGATCATGGGTATCTTCTTTCACTGCTTTTAAGTTGTTTTCCCCTCTTCCTCCCCCTCATCTAGTGATGGAGTCTTATTACTGCTTGATCCAGTTGAACCCTAAGGCAAAGTTTTCGGCACTGGGCACACTCCAGCAGAGAGAGTTTTGTATGAATTATAAAGTCAGGGCATTCAAACACTACATCAATTTGCTTCCCACAGGCTGTCTTCGTGAATGCTTATTCATCTTGAAATGATGGTACGCTAAGAAGTCACTTAAGCTCTTAAGCTTCCCTGATCTCATGTCACAACTTCAAGAACAACCAAAAGGAAGAACGCTTGGAAGAACATAAAACCAAAACCCATAGTCAGAAAAATTTCTGTTGCTGCAACTGCTGTTAAATAAAGGGATCCCTCCCTACACAGATAAAGCATAACAGTATGTTCTGCTATATAGCTCATAACAAACTTTGATTCAGTCATTTCTGTCACCAAAAGATTACTGCTGTGGTGTCCCCCTTGTTTTAGGACAGTAGACAAACATAAAAGCCCCTCTGCATGCACCTTTCTAGAGACTGCAAAGGAGAAGCAAACAGCAAAGAGATGTCCCCCCCTCTTCCATTGGGGGTCAGCTGGTAGCTCTTTCTGACAATCAGATTCTAATTCTGGCAGAGACATCTTAAAAATGTTTTTTGGTTGTCTTTACATTTAGCAGTATTGGTAACCTTTACAAAGCACTCTTGTGTTTCAGAGATAACATTACCACACAAACACTAGCTGTGCGCTTCCAAAAAGGCTAAGCGACACATTTCTTACTGCCTTAAATCATGTCTTCCAGGCCTGCTGGAGATCAGAGGGGCTTGCACAGGGGAGCAACTAAGTGCAAGTCACTTGTAATGTTCTACCTGCTAACTAACGAGCAGACAAGCCCTGGCAGCCTGGCTGGAGCTGCAGGCACACAGCACTCGCTATACCTCATTTCAGAAGTATAAGACTGCTTTCCTCTCTCTCCTGTCCTCTGCCACACGCCAGCAAGCAAACAGGAGCATGGGAGCAGCTGACCACTCCTCATGCCAAGGACTGTATGCAGCGGACGGTAACAGCCTGTGCTTGCCAGCACTTCTGAAAGAAAGGAGAAAGCAGTGTTCCTCTGAAGCCTTGTGTGAGGGCAGGGAAGGAAGGGGGAAGGAAGCCTGCCCCCGTACTATTTATCCTCCCGTGGGAGCTGAGCAGAGGAAGCCAGATTTGGGAAAATGTGTGAGTATGAGACCATGGCAGGTTGTCCCCTTCCACACAACGTGGCAATTGAAGGAGTGCTGTCAGGGCCACAAAGCCAGCTCTCCATGCAGAGTTCACACAGTTTGGGGAAGTGGGCACGGTGGAAGCAAGGAAGCCTGTATCCTGATGCATTTTCTTCTCTTCCTAGGGCACAGCACAGTGCCTGGCACAGCACACACATGGCAGAGGGGCTCTCACAGAATCACAGAATATGCTGAGATGGAAGGGACCCACAAGGATCATCGAGTCCAACTACTGGCCCAGCACAGGACTATCCCTCCTCTCAAAACCACTTTGCTCTTCTCTTCCTCAAAGTGCTTTCTCCTGCTCACTGTCTTTGCTTATCAGGGGTTCTGGGGGAAAAGAAGAAAAGGAAAAACAATGGGCAAATAAAACTTGCCATTTCCAGAGATGGCAAGCACTGCTGCAGGGATCAGCCAGCACACGTTCCTCTCCATGAGGACAGATGAGGGATATACAGAGAAACCATAACTCTCAGGGGTCAGGAGACTTCCTCTTGACACGTACATCCTGACTGAGTGCCCCCTCCCCACACTGCCCTAGCACTGGGTCTGCAGGACCACTGAACAGCAGGAGGCTGGTGCAGAGAATGGACTCCACACAGTTCCATTGTTCAGAGGCAGTTTATCAATTGTTTGAGGACCTGTCCAGGTCAAGTTTGGTTCTATTTTCAGAGCTGCGTAATGACTGTTGATGACATCTGCCCACGACTGGCAGCAAGCATTGATGAGTACTGTAAATGACCAGTTTCCAAATGTACAGCCACGTGTCTGCTCTCTGCTCCAGGCAGCCGATAAAGATCCACTGGTGGTAGCTGCTTTTTAATATGGTAAATGATATTGGAGATTATGGTCTTCTCTTGTGTAATCTCCTTACATAAGGACTGAGAAAGAAAACATGTGAAGTGCAGAATTTGAACATCAAAACAGCACTGGATCTGGAGCTCAACATCTTGGAAGTCTTTTTTGACTAGTCAAAGCTAATAAAAAGCCAACAGAAATAAAATTCACCCTCTTATATGCACAAGAAATTTAAATAAGGATTGCACCTCACCACAGAATCTTGTGTGATAATCCACTACCTGGGATTTAGCTAATCAGATGTTTAGTGAAGAAAATGGGAGATAACTAAGCAAGTAAATTTTAATCCTAAATAAAAGAAAAACAAAACTGAACAAAAAGCTTCAAAAACTGGGGCTTAGAGACTGCAGATGGGTTGTTCCTAGAGCAGGTTTAGGTCGGAGAAAAACGCGTTGTTCCTAACCAGCTACCTCATGGTGACACAGAAAGTTTGACATTTTTTACGTGCTGATTTATGATTCTGAACTGTGATAGTCCATTCAGTCTCCTCAGGTGCTGCGTCAACAGCTCCTGCTGCAAGTGTATTGCTTGTAGCTCCTTTTCCTCATTCCTCATAACTTATGCTTGTAGTAAAGACAGAGGGACTGACTTAAAATGTTTAAAATTTTGATGGCAGAGAGAGAAGAATGTAAAAAGCAAAACAAGATAAAGCAAATGGAAAAGAAGTAAAAGTAGCAGAATGAGTGGAAAATGCTGAGAGGCTCTTTTGTCCTTTTCATTCCTATCGATTACTGTCTGCTCTGTTCCTTTCTTTATCTTTCTTTGCTGTATCATGTGTCATACTGCAAGCTTTGAGAACACTGTGCTCAGATAAAATGGCAAAAAGCCAACACATGCAAGACCTGAAAATACCAGAGAGATTAACAGTGTTCACGGGTGGAGGCTGTTTGTAGTAATGTGAGAAGTTTCATGCCTACAGAAAAAAGGTCAAGATCAGGAGAAAATAAACCCTACTAGCATTTGCTCAAACTTTTTAATGAATTCAGTTTAGCTACTTGTCCTTCATATACGTTCTAAAGAACAAATATGCTGGTGATGAGACTCACAAAAACAGAAATCATTATGCAGATTATTCACCGAAGGATTTGGAAAAATGCATTGGTAAAGACTAGATTCCTAAAAGACAGAGGCAACTAATGAAATTTCACCTCTGTCCTGTTGCTACACTAGTTATAAACAAAACAGCTTATATCCAGAGGTTTTTTACGTCCTATTCTAAAAGCTGTAATTCTGAAATTAGTTAATATTAAAATCCTTTCCCTGCTGGACCTGATCAGCCTCTCAAATGGAAAATACAGCCTAAACATGCATATTTTATCAAAAACTTGTAATTTTTTTTCTGTTTACATTTTTTCCTTAAAATGCAAAATCTTGCTTGATGTACATTTCCTTGGCAGTAAGATCAAGGCTGAACTTGAAGAAGCAATTATTAAAGCTCCTAATGTTGGCTTACAATGAAAAAACACAGACAATACAAACCCAAACACCATAGATTCATCCATTTTCTCTTAAGCCCTGCAGAATGGCTCTGGTAGAGAGAACGTCCAAAAAGAGAAAGCAAGGAGTTAAAAAACCCAAGACTAGGGGAAGATAAATTGCATGGTCTTATTTCATGGTGGAAAACCAGCAATGATTGATAATCTCTAGATCCAGTCAATTAAGAAGAGGAGAGTTTTCCGTGTTTATTACTGAATGACTAAGTGAGAGCAGACCTGTGAGCACAGCGGCTGATGACATGAGCCTCACTGTCCCCCTGTTGCTCAGTGCTGTTGCTGCACACAGTTGGCTGCAAATCGCTGCAAGTCTCCTGCTTTGCTGTCCTGTGCCCACCAAGTGAATCTGTTCATGTCTCTCACTGGTGCTCTGTCTGCAACCGAGTTCGTTGTACTTTAGACAGAGTCCTCGAGACAGTTCTGGAGAGTGGGTAACCCACAGTGTATAGGAACACAATTGACTGGAATTTCTAAAAGAAATATTCTTTGTCGGGCAGATGATAGCAAAACAAAATCAAAACCAACAAACCAAAAACCACAAAGTTTTTAAACTATTTTGCTCTCCTCACACAGAACTGAGCCAGGGGGATTTGAAGAAGTTAAATTTTGCTGAAATGTATCTTTTCTATGAACAATTTTCTGCAATATCTCTGTAATTTTCATAAGGGTCTTACAGTGCTCCTCCTCCTCCACTTGCTGTGTTGTTTTCAATCCTGAGCAGTAAGCTGGCTGCCTGGATCTCTTCATTCACTGTGACATTAGGTACTTAAGCCTAAGGCGCCAACGTCTTTCAAAAGGTTGCACAGGGTGGCAACGCTTTGATTCAGAAGACAAAATGCATCCAGGCACACAATTCCGAGTTTCACTTATTTCTTGACCTGTGCTGACAATGTGCACTTTTTTTTTCTCCACTCCTAGGAGGGAGACATTCAGTCATCCAAATATTTCTTCTGGACACAAATACAGCTTAGTTGCAAAAACAGCTGAATGTATATGAATGGCAAACCTTATTTATAACTGCTCTATTCCATATGTGATTGATTGCCTCCAGTAGGATATTGAGATGGAGCTGAGCTGTTTGTGTTGGAGGCAGTGGCTGCAGACCAGTGTCATCTGGTGTCACCAGACAGCTGAGCTTTCTTAGTGCTCCTATGTACATGCCCCAGCAGACATTATTTTAGAAGTCACAGCCTACTAGAATTCTGAAGAAATATCTTTTCTCTGGTTCTGCAATGTTTTTGCTTTTCCTTCTGCAAGCACTGAAGTCATAGTTTCCTTCTCCTCCTTTCAACCCTCTTTTGCAAAGTTGCCTTTTTAACTCATTCACTTAATAACATAGCATAAACAATATAATGGTTGTTAATTTATGTATAATACCTAAGTATTTTCCAAGTAATACAGGGTAAGGAAAAGTGTAAGGATGAAATCTCTTATGAAGTCACCTAAACCAGGGATTATGTTCTTTCTTCCCAGAGTGACAGCAAGAAGAACGTTCACTGACTCCAACACAGGAGTTGAAACAAAGGGATTCATCTCAAATACCCTTGGTGCACCAGCAAAGAAAGATTTTCACAGGAAAACATTTTAAAAAGAGACCTGGAACTTGACAGCACTGTATTTCAAATAATAGTAGTAGCAGTAGCAGTAATAATAATAACAATAATAATAATAATTTAATTATTGATTAGAATAATTATTTTATACCCGTTATGACACTATCTCATGTAATTTTAAAATAATATGCCCTGAAACTAGAAACAAATAATTTGGCAATGATCTGGAGTAATGCTTTTAGTGCAGGAAACCCTGAATAAATTTTAAAAATGAAGTTGTTAGAGAGTCTGAGCAGCAGAAGCCCTTCTGCTTTAAGAGTGGATGTCTATTTTTAGTCTCTGCTTCTAAGCCATTAAATATGTCCCAAGAATAACATTACACCAAAACACAGACTAGGTCAGAAAAGAACACTGGCAAACACCATCACAACATAGAGACCCTTCAGGGTTCCTCTTAAGAGTAACTACTTCCATGCAGCCGTGAGTACCCAACGAGAACTGCTGAAAGGATTAATTATGGCATACTCAGGTTTCATCTCTCTGGTAAATATCCCACTGAGAATAATAAAAGATTGGATAAAAGTGGATTACAACATCAGGAATTCTGAAGGCATTCAAACAGTGACACTCCAGAAGAACCCTTCTTGACTTGGTACCCAAACACCAGACAAGAACGGTACTGGTGGCATTTTGAAAAGATGTTGGCACATGATTAGATGTATTTTTATATTCTGTGTTTCTATTTCAAAATATTTGAAGTGACCACTGAGTTCTGAAATGATCTAGATAAAGAGCTGAAGTTTTTTCCTCAAGTTTTGATCATCAATAAACCACAGTGTGATCTTTGCATGCCTCTTGCTCATCACAAGTCTACAGAACATAAAATCCCTTATGAAGAGAGAAAAATTATTACTCAATCATGGAAGTGCCACGCAACAATTAGGTTGATTTGTTTGGTTGTTAAGTGTGAGAAATATAACTCCATTAGAAAATTGTCTCAACATACTTAGAAGTAAAAAGGGACACAAATTCAAGCCTTGAATATGCCCTTGCAGCATATTTTGAAGGCAAGCAGACAGAGACTATCTTAGGTCTGGAATAAATCCTTCTGAAGATGAAAACTTCAGAAATTATCATCAGAAATGATCACCACCTCCAGTCCTCTGAATTCAAGAGGGAATTGCAGCTGCCATGCTTTGACTTGGTAGTGAACACACCATCATGGGCTGGAGCAGCACAGTCTGTGAACATATGGGCAAAAACCTTCTGTACAGCTTAGACACAAATGCTGGATATAGAAGTCACCTTATTTTGTTGCAGAGAAACCAGGCCATGAGGAGTCTTCTGCAGCTGTGTGTTTCTACACTGACCTAAACAATGTGTCCTCCAGCAGTCCCTGCAGGTACACATTCCCATGGGGAGGATGGGATGTATGGCCTGTGTAGCTGCAGGAACACTTCTGCTCCACTACAACCAAAAGAATAGTACGTACTGTATACAAGCACTCATTTTAATTAATCTCCTCAATCTCTGCACTAATCCTTGGTTGTCTATAATAATATTCCCACAAAAGACTCCAGGGTATTTTCTGACATTGAACAAGTCTTAACTGCTGGGTTTGGTCTTGTTTTACAGACTCCTGTGTATCCATCTTCATCTTTTATTTTCTGAGAAATATGTGAGGCAGAAAAGAAAATATAAATGTTTGAGCATTAATTGGATGATAATGGCAATTTATGGATTTGAGGGGGAGAAAAGGTGCCACTAGAGTGTGTAAAGTGGGCAGCTGGCACAGTATCTTTTGCCAACACTTGTGTCAACGTGGGAGTACAGCAATATGGTAGCTGTTAACGTTGCACTCGATAAATATCTCATCATATGTGAAGATATGACTAGCCTTTTGGAGGAAGAAGCTGAGTATTCTCTGCATCTGTGGCAGGATTTTAAGTGTAATCCCAACGAATCTCAGCAGGCCTTCACGTGTGCTTAAATACTGTATACATAAAATCGCTTTCTTGAAATCTAGTGTATAGGGAGGCAGTGAAATAATAATGAAATAGTTCACACATTGAATTATCCAGAGAAAAACAGTGTAATGCTCAACATGGCACTTTTTCTCAGCTGATACAAGCCTTAAAGAAAAACACACAGGCCTGCTGTTGTCCAGTGCCTGTGACAATTTTTTTTGCTGTGTGACGTGGATTCCGTGTTGAATGTATGTGCATCCACAAAAGGGAAGCACTTATTTCCAACTTTTGTTCTTGTTGTTAGAAATAGAAAGGACATTAAAATTATTGTTTTATGACCAAGGAAATTGTTTCTGTTACACGTGCATTTGTAACTATTGGAGTTAAAAATAGCAAAAATTATATTGTAGATAAAAATGGCACTAGACCTCAGTGGGGTATGTTTCTACATCTGTTTCTTGCCATGAGGTTTCCTCCTGTGGGTTTTCTACAATCCTTACACAATGATTCACTATATTCTTCTAAAAGGGAAGAAAATCTGGTGTTAGGTGTCTGTCTTCTAGTCATGTCCTGTTTTCATTTTGCCATGACACTTCTCTGTGAGGAGCGTGCCCACCCTTCTTTCTCCACCTTCTTTAAAGGGCCTTCTTTCTGTGCCTCTGTCCACCACTGCTTCTTTTCTCAGTGTAATCCCTACACAAGTACTAATTCTGAATAATTCCCATTGCCCTATACTTATGCCAGATACATTCCCTTAGAAGAAAGTTCTCTACAATAAAAATATTTCATTACATCAACAACCAAAACGTCACCATTCTGAAGAGCCAAACCCACTGACATTTTCAAGAACTTTTGTCTGTGAAGCCTCAAAAGGCTTGGTTTATAGATGCAAATAACAAAGAGAACTGAAGCAAACTCAAAATATAAACTGTAACACTTGGCTTGATCTGTTCGCCTATTTGATTCAAAATTAACACACTAGGTTTAATAAGGCAATGTGAATTGTTGATTAATTTTAAGACCTACAAAAATACCCTAAGTCAATCAATTCCTCATTTTTATTTCCTTGTACATTATCCACCAGTATCTTGCTACTAGAGTATACATGAACCATGGAGTAAGCATGATTTTTAACACCAGAGAGTTCTAAAACAAATGCAACAAAATGTCCTACCAAACCACTAGTAAAACCAACAGGTTATGCAGGTAAAGAAAATTTTCCAGTTGGTATTAACGGTGCCTATTCACTCTTTAACCAGCCTCCAAAATGAGGATTCTACACACAAAACATCACCCATGCATTTATTTTTATATTCACATAAACACAGACTGTCTTTTATGAAAGAATTGAGGAATGTAAGGTTGTGGAGGAAAAAAGACAGTGCTTTTTCAAACTAAAATGACAAAATGACTTACTAAAGAGTTTTGGCTACTATGATGGACAAAAATGCCCTTGTATGCATAGGAAATTAAGTTTTATAGATTCACATACAAATATAAGCAGGGTCATTTACACTTTCTTACTGAAAAGTTAATTACTTTTACATTTTCTAATAAAACACTTTCAATAAGCCTCATTAATGCAGTTAGTTACATTCACAGTTATTAGCATAAGCACATAAGGAAGATACTTTCTCCAGCCTATCTCTTAAGCCTAAAAGCTTGGCATTTATATCTGTAGAAAAATATCAACTGGCAACTTTGCCTCACAGCAAAACCCCAAGCATAGAATTGCACATTCTGAATGAAGATTCTGAAATGTTGCTCTGGAAAGTGAGACATCAGCAGGCTGATTTCAGCAGCAGGTGGCCAAGAAAGACTAAGGCAGAAGGGGGTACAAATTCTTCCTGCCAGCACGGGGTCAGCCTGTCACAGAGAAGTGAAGAGCTCGTGGGGATGGGCCAGCCCCAGGAAGGACAGAGGAGTGGGGAACCCGAGCACTCCGCAAAGTCACCACTTCTCCTCCAGTTGAAGACCAAGCCTGTATTGTATCATTGCCTCATTTGTATTTATCAAAGAACTGAAAGAAAGGCCCCATGCTGCCATCACCAGACTGGCTCGACAGCAAAGAAATCGGGGGATGGATTTCCTACATACTCTCTCCCACGGTGTTCCCAGTGTCCCAAGGACACAGGAGAGCCCCATCAACTGGAATGTGCAGAATTGCTGAGAGGAGGCTGAGATCCATCCCAGTGCCTGCTGCTTCCAGCTTGGATTTCTCCTTTCGAGCAGATACAACCTGGTGAGTTAGGCCTGGCTTGTAGCCAGCCCATGGATGGAGATCTGTCCTGGGTACGCTGTTCTGTGGTTTGTGTGTTTGATAACGACAGGATAAGCCTTAAGCCAAGGCTGTTCTGGCCAGCTGTCTTCAGCGTGCCTTCCAAATACCAAACAAGTCTTAGGAGAAGTATCCATAGAGAAATACTGTGTAATTGCATTTTGTATAGAGAGTATTCTGCCTTGACACAGACAGTGTTATTTTGGAAGTTTTCTTAATCAAGCAGTAAATAATCTTGTATCAAAACAAAGACAGCTGGAACAAAATACCCTACATAACTAACTTTCCAATAGGAATTCAGATAAAAAAAAAAAATCAGTAAACCCAAGCATGCCATGTGAGATTTATGAAAATGGAAGGTTATATGCGTGAAATTTATAAAGCCAAGTACTATTCACTTTTCTTCTTGTAGTGAACCACTACTCCAATGGGGTTTACAATCTTGAGGGGACTTGAAGGAAAACCACTTCAGCTGCACAGTAAAAGCACCTATTTCTTAGAATAGGTGCCAAAATAGTCTGACATCCCACCCAGTAGAACAGAGTATTTTTCACATACATAAATGAATAGAACTCCACTTAGAAAACAAGCAACAAACAAACAAGAAAACCCTTATCCTTGAGCATCTGTGATCCAAAGACATTCAAGTCCAAGAAAAGAAACCATATTTGAGCTTTGTCACATGCTAAAGAGCAGGTCTATCCAACGCCTTCAGAAGAGGGCACCATCTCTTACATCTTATTCCCAAATTAAATACACGTACACTCCTCCCTCAAAAATAAATGTTGAAAAGTATTCATTTCATGGAAGTGGCCATATTCTTTTGAACAGATGGAAAACCTGATGGACCGAGATGCAATGAATCCCTTATTTGCTGATTTCAGGATGGGAAACTTCTGGTTTTGAAAATTGTTTTTAGAGAGTTTTCAACTTCATGGCTTAGGAGAAGATCAGCAATATAGAAAAATACAACTCTATGTTGATAAGTTCTGGAGACATGTGGGAAGCAGACAATAAAATGTAAGCAAAGTAAAATTTCAAAGGAAAATGCATATCGTATTTGTCCCCACAGCAGGGGTATTCCCACTCAAATCCCTCAGTCATTGCATACTCAGGATTGCATCAAGCCATTAATTGTACAGTAAATTCTCCCTCCACTCCCCATAGCATCACTACTCCCCAATTTCTGCATATCTAAGCATCTCATTGAATCTTAATTTCCCTTCAGGCTATGGATCATGTTCTTCCAAGCCCCTCCATCCTCTGCTCTCTTTAGCCCCTTCCTCTCTTAGTTGCTCAGTTCTTTTCCAGTTCCCTCTCCTCCCTCTTTGCAGTCTCCCTCTGCCCCAGGAGTGCTGTACCTTGTGCACAGGGTGACCGTCTGGGATCCTGACTTGGGGAGCTGCCTTTGCTCACGCTGGAGATGGCAACTTCTCCGAGGGCCCTTCCCGTCACTGAGGGCTCTGCACTGCCCTCCTGGTGCTCCTCCCCCAGCTCCTGCCAGTCCCCTCATTCGGGCACAGAGAAGAGAGGTTTTGTTGAAAGTTGTGTTGGGGCCTCATGAGGGAATGGTCCTGCCCACTCTGGCCACTTGCCAGACTTCAAAGACACCTGAAGGGAAGGGTCAGTAAGAGCCCTGGGATATTACTAGTCCCATCCCAAAGTCAGATGGGCATGAGCTTTGAGTTTTGAAGGCAGTCTGCCTACCAAAATCCCTTTGCAGCAGTGCTCCCGGTAACCTCCCAGTAGCAAAACTGGGGAGGGTGAGCAGGGGAGAGGAGGAGGTGGTTGCACAGCCAGGCTTCCCCTGCTGCCACTGTCATCGCATTTGCATTGCAGGGAGATGGTCTGGCTGTCTTTGTGTGGCCCTTTGGCAGGAGCCCAGCAGCATTTCTGTGCCACTGCTCACATTGTACTGCAGGAGTATAAACACAGGCTTGTCCACAGTGCTCTCGACAGCTCTGGAGGAAATCCATGATCGCCCAGTATCAAACAGGCCAGAGAAACTGGGCTTTCGATACCCCGGCTACTGTCCCTATCCTCATTCCCTGTCTCTAGTAGGAATGTGGAAATTTGCAAGTACCAGAGAAATTGGACAAGGTAATATGATGGGACTGCAATAAATATTCTCATTCAGAGCTTGATGCTACAAAATTGTCTTTAATGCTCCACTGTTTCTAAAGATACAGACTGGACAGTGTTTTAACATCTCTCAAGACCATGCCAAGATACCACAGAGATAAATAAATGAGGTAGAAAACTTAAAATGTTCCGGAAGAAAAAAAGAGAGTTGCGAATGTGAGGAAAAAAATATTTTAAAACCAGAAAAGACTATCTCAACCAACCCTCTCCCTACGCTATAAATATTTAAAAGCATAAATAATGTTATCAACGCTCTACTCCTTCCTGTCCAATTTCTCTTTGACAAGAAGAATAATCCTGCAAAACAAGATCTTTCATCTACCTAGAAGTCTCAATACCCTACTGCTGGGCACTATATATTAGCTACTGGACCATTACGCTGATTTTGCACAGGTTTGCATGACCACACAAATTTCAAAGCCTGAGAACACAAGAAACAGATCAAAAAAACCCAGAAAGGTTGGTCCTCTCCGAGCGTTGAGATCGCTAGACTGGAAAAAATTCCCCTGTACTTCCTGAATTTAACACACAAACTTGAAAGCCTCTGGCCTTGCCTGTTGTGCTTTCTGCCTCCTACAGCTCTATCACAGGCACTGGTCCAGTTTGCCACAAGGAATGGGTGTCCAGCTTCCCCTGGGCCCCACCACGTACAGACCAGGAGCTCATGTTGCTCCTACAGTGAACTCTGGGGAAATTCCAGTAGCTTTAACAGAAGCTGGTGTACGTGTTATGGCTCCAAATGATGGTTTGTGGCTTTTTTTTCATTTCCTCTGTTATCCCGCAGCCAGAATTGCTTTGCCTATGAGGAAAGGCCTTCCCGGTGTGTAGAACTTGGAATCTAGGAAAGCACAGGGGTGCAAGCAGGACCTCCATCTGTTCCCCTTTGCCTGTCTCACAATGGAGCAGGCAGAGGGGTGAAGCACACACAGTAACACACTCTCAACTACTGCTTCAGTTGTCTGAATCAAAACAAGATTTCCACAAAGACAAAAGTAGGATTTTGCTGCCGACTTCCCTAATGCTGCAATGATCAGCTGATCAAACTCTTTGGAAATTGATGTAAATTATCTTTATTGCACTGACTTCAATGAAGCCAGACAAACTTATACCCACTGACAAACTAATCCTTATGTACTGCTGCAGTAGTGTACTACTGTACAAAGAAATATAGTTACAAATGTAAAGATGGAGATGAAAAGAAAAATAATCTCTCTCCTAAAAGCTGTTACCCCATCAGATTTTCACAGGACTATAAAAGTCTACAGGGCACAGACTTTATTCTCTCTACCTTTTGCTTGAAATTGATACTGTTTTAAACAAATGCAATCTTTATAATTTTTTTCCTATCCCAATTAAGTTACTATTTCCTGTTCTGCATTTAATTTTTAATAAGAAATTAAATATGCACCCTGATACAAAAATCAATTTCCTTTTGAATTACCCAAATGTTAAAACTGCACTTCTGTGGCAAAGAGATGGCGCTCTGATGAACAGAGCCATCTACAGAAATCTTTTTGATAATGGTGTCCTTCTTTCAAATCCAAACATTTCCTTGATGTAGAATACAAATTGAGCTCTAGTGTATAAGTCAGCTAGGATTTCAAAGTTGGCCTTTATACTTTGCCATTAATTAATTCCGTCCAAGAAATTCAAACAAAGATACAAACAAAAAAGTTCTCTAAATACATTACATAAGGCATTCAGAATATTCTAATTCATTCCCCTCCAGGAACACAGCGGAGTCAAAGAATAGTGTACACAGCATGTTTGGACTGTATAAAAAGCACTAGAAACTGTAAGAATGGCTTAAAACCCATTTATTTAAAGCTCTCCATTATAAGAGCTATTGTAGAGTATTTGCTAATCAATCTACACTTCTGAGTTCTAAACAATTGCAGGCTTAATGAAGTGTACTTTTCTTCACTTTCAGATGCAGGAACAAAGTTTCCTATTAAAAGGGAGGAAATGCAAGCAGAAGGCAGAAGACCTCTTCCAAAAATTACTGGAACTTCTGTGTAATTTAAATATTGGTAGAAAGTCAGAAACTCATATTTGGGATCTTTTTTAGATCTGAGAAAAAGACGTTATTTCTCAATACACACTTAAAGCTCAATACAGTTTTAAGTCAGGTAGAACAAGTATTTTCTCTGATACAATTAGGAAAGCCTCCAAAATCAGGGGAAACTCATACAAACTACCCCAAATTTTTAAAACCCCATTTTCTTGCAATTTTCACAACGTAACTAAAACAGAAGTTGAGAATATGGGTCAGTGGTCAGTCAGCATAGTGAGATCTTTCAAGCTGAGCAATCAAAAATGATTTGTGCTTAGGAGTAGTAACACAGCACAGAGTAAGAACAGAGTAGATATGTCTATTCATCCTGGAAGCATATTAAGAGTTTCCTTTTTCTCAAGATTCACTTAATTCAACTTTTATAGAAAAACAAGGGAAACTTATCCCCTAACATCTCTGGCATAAAACTTAGCAGCATTCATTCACCGAAAAACCAGATCTTAGACAGGGGAATAGGCAGAGCCACAAATCCTATGCCAGAAAAAAAAAAAAAAAAAAGTGAAAAGTAGACTTTGTTGTGCTCCCCACTACCCCAAAATGTGCAGATGCCACCTCCCCTCCTTCCTTGTCTCTCCTATGGCGTTGTGGCAATTTTGATAAAAAGCCACAGGGCTTAGTTGATATCACAGTGCTATAAGTACCATTAATTTCTGTGACATTTCCCAAGCCATTATCTCCTACTCTTAGCTCATTATTCCGTGGAGCCCAGCTCACAGAACACTACTTTCTGGAAACTCCTTATTTGTGCTAGTATCTTACATGGTCATCATTTTTGCGTAGCCCATCTTATTATAGTCTTGTAATCTTATTTACTGTGCAGTGAGACCTAGGAAAGTCTTACACCAAACTGGGACTAGGACTAAATTTCTAACGATTGATTGTGAACATGCAGCATGAGAAAGCAAATGTTTGACATTCTCTTTGCTTTTTAAGATAGACCTACAATTATGGACAATCTTAATAAAGTTTTAGGTTACAGTAATTTACAGCATTTCCTGTGACTGAGAAGATACAATTCCTGTAAGGGACAGAGATTAATTCCAGTGCCTATATGGGCAGAGAGACATATATATTTCTATTTTTCTTTAATCATATTTCTGATAGCTAAGACTCGTGAACCACTATATTTCCATCATGCAAAGTTTGAAGTTTTTGGGGGTTGTGTTTAACATGCATTATAATTAGTACAATCTCTTTAAATATTCATCAATGCCCTTTAGGCACTGCACCACATGCACTGAAAGGCAAAAAGAAAAGAATTTCACTTTACATATTGTAGGAATCAGCTACTGGGAACAATCTAAATCCAAACCAAGAAAAGATCAATGATTTACCTCTTTCCTCCCTGTAATAAATTCCAAATGTCCTGATTCAGTCTTTTTAGTCTGCCTGAAAATTGAAGACGCAACTAAAACCATACTGAGACACATTCCTGAATGTATTGTCTCCTTCACTTAAACGTACCAAACCCAAAGGAAGCTGATACCTGCATTCTCATAGCTTATCTACCTGAAAAACTTTGCAGTCTCTCATTCAAGAATTTGGATTTTCTCTGAGATATGTGGCTTGGAAATGAATTTGACACGATGTAATACCTTTTGTTATATAATTGGAAAACTTAATCACTTGTTTTAATATCAACATGGCTGTCAGAGGAAAGAGGAAATTCCAGTTTTCTCAAGGAAACAAAGCCCATCTGATCCCACATAGCTTTGCAATCTATAGACAGATATCCAGGCACGAAAAGCAGACTTCGCCATTTGTGCATGAAAAGCAGTATTGTGGGATGATATCTGTATTTTTATTGTGACTACAATTTATAGACTACATATTCTGGTGTGGTGACAGATGAATAGTTCCACAGCACCGTGTGGGATGATGGCCCATTACGCTAAGGGTCTGTAAGGAACGTTTCCATGACAGCATTCTCTGTATCATTGGTATTTTGGAAGTAGCATTCAGTTTTGATCTCTGACTTCTACAGGTTTTACTGTTCCCATGAAACATTATATTGAAGCAGAAAAAAAAAGCCAGGGCCAGCATGAATATTTTACATAGAGCCAGGAATGCCTGGAAGTGACATTCCTGTGATAAACTGTAGAAGTATGTGATAAACCACAGAGCTATTTGTTAAATGCACCTATTAAACATCTTTAATTACCTTTTCTACTCTCTGGCCAGTAACCACTCTGTCTTGGGACTTATTCTGAAGTTTTATACTGTTGAAGAGGTTCAGAGAGCTTGCATTTCCAGCCTGCTGTCTACATTAAAATATAGAACTTTTCTTGAAAACTAAAACTCCTTCAATGCCTGAGAGGAGTTAGTTTCAATTCTGGGCCAAAAAACCCCCAACTTTTCCATACATTAAAACATCATGGTTTTTAAGGAACAGCATCTTGCTCCACAAAGCCGAGGATGAATTTAGCACTGAATGAGAGGGGAGATTTGGGACAGGAAGGGCCTTAAGAATACTTCACATTCAGATGTTCATAAAAGTTTTTCCAAGGAAGGTTATAATCTGTTTTGCAGCTGTCTTATTCCTCCACATTT
This sequence comes from Atrichornis clamosus, assembly GCA_013400975.1. Lineage (NCBI taxonomy): Eukaryota > Metazoa > Chordata > Aves > Passeriformes > Menuridae > Atrichornis > Atrichornis clamosus. The sequence continues at coordinate 170,665 of WBMZ01009812.1, read as the reverse complement.
GGACAGCGATTTTCCAAGGGGTCTGAAAGAGCTAGCCGCCCAGTTCCTATTGAATTTCAGTAGCATTCCACCTCTTAACTCCAGTGTGCTGCTCTGAAGGCTGTGAGACATGAAACACAGCCTCCATATGTGAGTTTAAACAAACACTAGGTAACTGTGATTTTTCAAGAACAAGGCCAAAATACAGATCTTATCTGCAGCAGAGGGAGATGTCCTGTGCAACTTTCTGCTAGTTTGACATTTCTAAATCCACCCATGACTCTGATATAGCAAAGTACACTATCACATTATGCATATCTCTCTGTAAGTATGTATTTACAATTTATATACAATAAAATATCTAACTACTTGCAATCTGCTTAAGCAGCTTTTCTCTTAACCATTTGAATTGCAAAGCGTAGATAAAATTGCAGATGGATTTTAATTGTATACAAGATCTGAGCTTGGATAAACCATGTACATGGATTCTTAATCTTTTGTGGGCAGCCAGTACTTCTTAATCAGTGTAAAAAAGAATTCAATAATAAACACAAACACTGAGTGACATTACAAAAGCATGGATTTTCTAGAATATTTGAAGGTATGGAACAAAAAATTCTCTCTGATAAGGAAGAGAATATGTACTGTTTCCAAGGTGCAGCTTTTATTAATCAATTTGCCCTCATTTTTTAGAGGATTATGAGTAAAATCTGAAGATGCAGAGAATGAAGAGTAGAGCATTCCTCAGCTACTCTCAGGAATAGAGAAGAGACCTACTCAAATACTCAATTCCTAAAGTAAATCCCAGTGTTTTTCTGTACAAATGTCAGGCAGGAGCATGAGCCACTGGTGTCCTACTTTCCTGCATGCTTCTCCATTTCAAGCTCCAAATAAGCCAATAAAATATACCAGTGTATGTTTCCATCCTTACAAATGCTTTCAGTAGTACTGCACCGTGTCAGGAAAGCAGTTTTGCTGGGGCATGGCCAGGAAATGAGCCCTTTGCTCCTCTTTTGATGAATTTAACAGATTTAACTTGTGAAAAATTGTGTGTAAAGGATCACCTGATATCCATCCTTTGATAACAGGCAACATGAAATCAGAGCTTCCACAGCAATCAACAAGAGCAAGATGCACTGGTGGCACCATGGTTAACCCAGCTCAGCACTTACTTTGCACTGAGCCATGGCACTGCCTAATGACTAACACAGTAAGGATTTGTGTGACAGACCGGGGCTAGGAGAGCGTCTAAAGCCCTTAGCACAACCCTAGCAGCAAGGGTACTACATGTGATAGAAATGTGCTGCTTCTCCAAATTTATAGTGAGAGAAGGAATGAGATAGAGTCCTGAGGAAAAACATACAGATGAAGTAGGAAGAGGCTAAATTTATTGCGGCAATCTGCTTCGTCTAATGCTAGAGGAAAGAAACACTTAATTTTCTTCAGGATGAGGTAGAATGCTCAAGAGAGAGGCTTAGTTCTGGTAGTTTTCTTCAGAAGTTGTTGTTCTGAACTTGTAACCAGATCTACTTTGCTATTCACCTGATTTCTATCCATAGGTCTCATCTTTCAGACTTGTTTCAAGTTCTTTGAAAAGGTCTTAGGTTAGAGCATGGTGTTACTAATGCCAGGGTTGTGGGTTCGATCCCTCTGTGGGCCATTCACTTAAGAGTTGGATTTGATCCTTGTGGGTCCCTTCCAACTCAGAATATTCTGTGATTTGGAGAAGTTTGGTCTGGGGGAAGAGACACAGTCTTCCACTTCTGAGGAATGTTAGTAATCACAAGAACAAGCAATGGTGAGTTACTTGATGGGATGCCCCTGGAATCTATGTTATTGTTCTGCATGTAGTGCAGTTGCTACCTGAGCTTATTTATGCAGTCCAGCAACACTCACTTCCATAGGTAAGGTTTGTTACTTTATAAGAAAGAGCAAATGAAGAGTGGAAAATTGTGCTGCTCAACCACTGTCATCTCCATTTTTCTCACCAGGCTTTTGTTTATTCTTTGAAAGTGTTCCCTATCCTTGTCTTAAATACAAGATAGCCATGTTGAGGAGATTACAGGCATTTGCAGATTGTTTGGGATATAGAAGCTGCAGAATTTCCCAAGTAATCAGGCACTCTAAGCCCACAGAGGGGCTCGCAACTTTGCCTTGCATCCCCAGCTCCAGAGACCCTTCTCACACAAAGGAGGGTATGTTACGTGCCCCACAAGTCTGACAACTGGCTCCACTCTGTTCCACAGTCCTCTTTGTAACATCACTTTGGACAACACATTGTACAAAATATGGCATGATAATCAAACAAACAGTCAAGGACAAATTAACACCATGTCAATACCATGTTTTGATGATAAAGTGTTCCCAACCCAGACAATCTGGATATATAGTATGCTCAAGCCAAAGTCACCAAATAAAAATGAAGTATGAATTAACAAGCTGTGAAGGAAGCCAAAGAGCATTTTTGAGTTTCTGCCTTTCTGAGTATCTTGGCACTTGACAAGGTGTTGAGCTGGAGGAGGCTGCCTTACCTACAGGGGCTGTCCTGCACAGGGAAGGCTGAAGAAAGGCTGCAGAGGGCCAGTACAGGGAGCATCCGTGGCCAAAAAAGCAACACGTTTCAGCAAATTAGAGCATGTAAGTGTGCAAAGCATTTAGATACCTTATTTTAAAAATTATATCTCACAGGAAAGTGAAGATAGACGTATCTTGAAAAGAGTTTTACTTCTGCTCAGAATGTGTTGGCAGCATGATATTGCGCACTTAGCAAGATTCCCTAAAATCAAAATCTTAAATCAATGGGCAAAGTAAGGCACTATTTCTTCAGCACAGAGATGGGTTTCTCTTCTATTTTTTTTTCTTACTGATGAAAATTACAAGGAACACTTGAGCTGTAGAAAATACATTTCAACGTCCCACTTTTAAACAGACACCATTTTATACAAGCTGGTAAAGTCCTGTGACTCCCTGGCTGTTTTGGCTCCTCTGCATGACTGTAATGAGAGCCAGCTATGTAACATCTGATGCCTACAAATCACTCATCAGCAGCTATTCTGCTTTTTTTTTTCCAAAGAGAATACCACGGAACTCTAATCAGAGTTGATGTAGATCAATGTGAGCCTTTACTTTCATTATATTTAAAGGGACATACGATTTATTGATTTGTGTATCAAATTTTAACACACGTGGTTTCTCTTTTGTCTACAGTCAATGCAGCAGATCTGTAGATCCAAATGTCATTCAGTACAAAAACAGAGTAATACCACGAAGATGAATAAGCAACGATATTGGCAGAGGACACATTTATTTTATAAAGTTTCAAGTTTGTACGATGTAAAAATGTCTACTTGAGCACAAAGTTAGAACCCTGAAAAAGCATTAAATCTGAATATCCTTGCTTTTATGGGGGGTTTATAACATGGTTGCTTGCTTGACTTAAATGTGATGTTTCTAGATATTTAAAAATAATTTAAAATTAAAAGCTAGTTTATCTTGTGGTGTTGATAATTAGTTGAAACAAGCAAAGAGCTGATTTTTTAAACAAAGAAAAAGCTACACACTGTGCTGCCATATACCCTTTGCTTAATATGCCTTTTTTTCTTGTTTTTACCCAAACAATGAAGTCTGATTATACATCTGACAGGAGCTGGTCACTAGAGCCAGGAATTAGGTAGGATTCACCTCACTGGCCATGTGCAGGCACATACACGTCAGAGATTTAGTCTGACAACTACCTAGGCTCCCTCTACAGTCAATGCAGTAGGAAAGGCACCTCACTCTGCTCCATCCTCAGCTTGGGATCCTCTCCGGTGACCGGCTCCACCTGCATGGCTGACCCTGGCTACACACCTGGAATTTATCAAGCCAAAGACAAAAGATATGGATCCCAGTTGCAGTGAAAGGTGCGGCTTTTGCTTAAAATCAGCTTTGCCTGATTTCACAGGTTTGACCCATCCCAAGGCCTCCCTTCAGCAATGCTTTACAGGTAACTTCCGTGAGATTAGTGCATTCTTACTGTCAGGCAAATGCAAAAGGGACTTGCTGAATCATGCCCTCAGTCTAAAAGAAACACTGATATTCACTTGTTAAACCCAGTATAAATTATATGCCATCCTTAACAGATTAATTAACACAGTATTAAGAACAATGAGCAAACTGATGGCTGTAGTGTCTCTAACATATGAGAGGGGCTTTTAGCACCTTTGACCTTTCCCGCTCCTTTCCTTGAAGTGCAGAAATATCATTCATATTTATTTCCACTTGCAAACAAGAAAAAGGAAAGGGGAAAATAAGTTAATACTTATGAATTACAGTCTGACTGTCCACTAAAGAGGTGTTATCAGCCACTAATAATTCATTTTTTCCAAGGCATAAAGCACATCCATTATATGTCTCCTGCATATTAGCAGTGCTGGAGCTGGGTACAGAGAACACCAGTTTTACTTTTTGCTGTGTGAATAAAAACATGATCCTCTGTGAATGACTCACTCCTGTTGTGTAAGCCTGTAAGCATCTTTGCGTGAAAGATGAAGGCATTTTAGATGAGCCCGCTCGAATCAGTGCCATCCTCTCAAGCTTGAGGACATAGTTCTGAAGAAGAAAGACTCAAAATGCAACAAGATTTGAGCTAATGTCTCACTGGAAAAGAAATCCACTAAAGATCAGCTAAGAAGTATTCTTTACTTCAATTCACAAGTCAGCTTGGTCATGGCAATGCCTCTGGTTAGGATCTTTTTGAACTACAACTCCAACCATGCAGCATTCCTGAGGGCAGATGTGCTCATTCTAAATCCATTTTAGGGGAGTGGTAGATCTAAAACATACACCAAATGGAGGTTAGTTTCATGGTAATATTTTTAAGAATTTGTTTCAACCATAGCAGATTGATCGATTTCTTCAATTATTATTTGCAGTTTAAAGGGAAACTTTTTTTTCCCCTGCCTCTTTTCACTGACTTTGACCTGCCAGGACTAAAGTGTGCTCCTATGAGTCCCCACTTGCCACCTCTGCCCAGCATTGCTGTCATAGGCTGGGTACCTGCCACTGCTCCTGCGCTCCTCTGCTCAGCCACATCAGCTGCTTGGCCTGCCAGGGCAGGAGAGGAGCTCCCTGGGAGCCCACAGATGCCTGCCAGGCCCTTTGCTCCAGGATCTCCCTCTCCTCGCTGTGGCTGCTGGCCGTGCCCCCACATGTTGCCTGATGCATCTAGAGGAGCTGCTTGGCTCAAATGGCAGCACACACCATTCACCTGAGAAATGGTGGTGTGCAGGGAGCCCGGGAAGCAGAGAGGTCTAGAGGTGTCCCATTTGTAAGAACAGGTACATTCCTTTGTCACAAGACTGAAAGTACATATGGCCTTTATGAACTTAGAGCTGTTATTTCTGGCACTGCTTCCCATTATCTCACCAATCCTGGAAACCTTATTAGCAGGTACTGCATAGATTACATCAATCAGAGCCAAACATGAAAAATCTTGCAAAAATTTATCATCTTGCATATGCAGTCTTGCCTAAGAGATGACACAAGAAAGATAATACTAACTTGAAAGACAAAACTTGCTTAACAGGCCCTTATGCTTTAGTCATCCAGGACAATGTATTTCTCTGCTGGCTTTGCTTCCCTGGGCAACTGCACTGAAGCTGGAACACTTCCCTCATGCAGCCCAAACGCTGGTTTCCATTTTGTAGAGCTACATAATTCGATTTGCTTTGGTGGTTCAAAAGTTCAGTGGGGAAGGGCTCCCGTGGAGAGGAGAGTGAGCAGCTCTCGCTAACAACTGGGTGCTTGCCTTGGAAAACAGCACATGTCTGTTCACATGCATCCAAACTGCTAAAGCATCCCACCGAGAGAGAGCCTGGCACAGGAAGAGACTTTACGGATCTTTCGGTCACCAGGAGTAACACAAACAAGAGCCAGAAAAAACACTTTGCTGTTTAAAAGGCAATCATTATATACAGTGCTTGATAAAGTTTATTGTACCAAATCGGGGAATTGGGAGGGAAAACAGGAGCCAGTTGTTTGGGAAAAGCATTCAGATGTAAAATCTGACCTCAGCTCGGTGGTACTGTTTTGACAGGACGCAGACAAAAGGATACACAAAACACATAGCTAAGAAAGGGGAAAGAAAAGCCACTAGCTGAGAGAATCCCAACTGCTGTGTAAGGACAATCACGGTATGTGAGTCGAAAGGGAATCACCCAGGTCCAAGTCCATGTCCAGGGCAAGAACTAGTACAAGGGCAGCAGTACTTGGGAAACTTCAATTATTGTGCATTGCTAAGGTCAAGCAAAAGCATTTTCAGAGCAAATGGATAAAGGTAAAACATAATATTCTGTTTCACAAACAGAGCAGGTCAAAGCAGTATTATTCCACAAGCACTATGGATCACAAAGAAATACATTCCTCAGAAGTACTGTCCTGCCCTGCTCCTACTGGAGTGAGAGACCTCACTAAGGAAGAATTAGACCTACAGAAGAAGGACAGATAAGAATTTTTCCACGCCAGCCTGCTACATTTATACGGCATCTCTTATCACAAAGGGCTTCAAAGACATTTAACGTGCTCTGCAGTGTTAACAGGAGCATTCAGCTACCAATGAATACAAGCCTCTTGATTATACCCCAACAAGAGCCAACCCCTCTGTCTGGAAATGCTCCCCAGTGGTGGGGTAGGAGAGCCCACGGCACACAGCCTGTCCTGCCAGCACACAGTCTGTCCTCCCAGCACACGCTGCCCGCTCTGACCACAGTGCCCACACCGCCTGCAACACTACTGTCTGAAACAGTGCTTGGAAACCCTCAGTGCTTTCAGCTGCACACCCGGCATGGATGGGGGAAAAGCATGTGCTTGTTAGCCCTGCTGATCGGCAGCTCCCGGAAGCACTCAGAAGGCAGAAGGGGAGGGAAGTGCCAAATCCACATGGACTGGCCAGCAGTGATGTCCTTGGTGCTGTATAATCCATCTGTTCACTCGAAGGCACACCAAAACCTGGCTGACCATTAGACCTTTCTGAAAACACTTCTCCCTGCACGTGGTTTATGGAAGAACTGTGTGGAATGGTACATCCCAGAGCACCACGCTGTGCATAACCTACCAAAGCAGCTGCACTACCTGCTGAGCTTGAGCAGACTCAAAAAAATTATTTAGAGCTGATGCTACCTGTAGGGCACTCGCTGCCTTTTGAGACCTGTGCTTAAAATGTCTGTTTCTGACCTCTTCCCCACCCACCCAACATAATAGGAGATAATTTGTATGAAAAAGCCAGATGTTGGTAGAGAATATTCTGAGGTCAAAATGTTTTATACACGTGGTTAAAAAAAAAAAAGTTACTAAACTGTGGTTTACATAAAGTGCTCTTAGTGTTATTTTTTTAAAGGCACAGTAGTCCTAGAAATACTCAAGTTGGGTGGTCACTATTTTTGTTTCAGTTTCAAGCAACTGGTGGAAAATAGGAACAGACAAGCCATGAAAGCTTAAGCCTAACTTTGGCTGCTTTTCTGGCAAGAAATCACTGCTCAGCCTGAAAATGCTCCTATAGTCTACAAGAAGAAAACTGCATATCAAAAGGTTTCTCAGAGTATGTGTCAGTTTTAATGTACAAGACCTTTATACATGAGACAGGACTAGGAAAAAAATTCCAAAACCACTGAGGGCATTGGGGCATTTTTTTATACCAGACAGTAACAAAACTCCTGAATGGTGCTATTTGTGGTTTGTGTCTGTGCATCTGGAACACGTGAATTTTGATTTGTAATTATTCAGACACAGGACAGGAAACCTGAGCCAAGGATAGGTTTTATTTCTGCTCTGGAACTGCCTTTCATACTTTCTTGAGATGTTGAGGAATGACCCTCAAATCCTGGGATGATACTCTGTGTTCTCATATCAAGGTGCAAATACATTAAGAGGAAAATTTTGTCAGAAGCCACCTTTAGTCGCTTCACTCACTTTCAACCTTTTCCTCACCACTTTACAAATAAATAAAAAAAATTAAAGTATTTCTAACAGTAGGGTTAGCAAAGTCCTTGAGAAATGACCCAGGAAAGGAACACTGCAGTGTTTAAAGAGAAGCTTAAACAAACACATATCAGAAATATGTTTAAAGCTGCAGGAGCTCAGCCAGAGCTGCTGCTTTGCAGCTGGGAAGACCAGGGACAGCTGTAAGGCTCTCAGGACAGCACTTGAAGGAGAAAGAGCCCAATATCTCCTTTTTTGCCTTCACCAAGGCAGGAACTTTGGCTTATGTGCTGGGGGAAATCCCAGAACTGACAGCCCCTAACAATAACCTGAAAATTTAGCTCTACCAAGAGGCATTTTGCTCATTAAAACAATAAAAACCAAAGGAAGATTAAAAGCAGAGGAATCACCTGTCACCATGGGTCATGGGATGTTCAAAAAGCTTTGTAGGTTCAATAGAGTTCAAGGAATTGTTTATCTACCCTGCTGACAAAATTGGTTTTCCAGCTTTCTTGTTTTGAGTATTCACACTTCATTCCTTGCCTGCATAGTGAGCCATCTCCCTCCACGGCTGTGTTCCAACAAAAAGAAAGCTTGTGCTTGGGTAAAACAACAGAATTCTACCTTGTCCTCAAAATCTTTATTCTGAAGACTTGATTGTGTGCAAGAGGTGCCTAATGCACCCAGGCAGCCATTTTCTGTACTCACAGCACAGCTAGAGCTGCTGGGTTTCTAGAGTTCAGCTGTGGTTGATTCATCATAAATACTGCTGAGCTCCTTCCTCTGCCTGCAAAGGGACAGCTCTGTGTCCTCATTTCACTGTTAGGATGTTTTTGAAAAACACTCCATTATTTCGTACTTTCAAAACATGCTGTCTCTTCAAGCATAAAATGTTGGCACTGATAGACGCTGTGGGCTTTTATACAGTAAATTGATCAGATTATTTTGTTTAAGTCTATTGTTCTGAATACAATTAGAATTTCTGGCTCTTGGACTGTGTGCCTAAAATTCTGACTTGAAGCCCATATAAATATTTGCCCTTTTAGCATTTATTTTGATTCTAATCATACTCATAGTTTGGTTGCCTTTTTTTTTAAGAAGAAAAGTGCATATAAATAAAATTAAATAGATCACTTACAGTTTTGCTGTGAATGTCTGTTCAGCAGAGCAAGACATCACTGCCAGATTTTTCCAGCAACCTCTGTAAACATTAACTTTACTGTCCTATAACTGCTTTAACATGTATTTCTGTGCACAAGCTAACTATTTGCCACTAATTTTATTAGCAGGAAGATTCTGCCTAAAGTTCAAACTCCAGAAATCTCTATGCTCCTTCTGGTTTATGTAAATACCCCAATTAGTCTTAGCAAATTTAGTACTGGGCTTTGCAAGCAGGCTGACCTCCAGTTACCAAAGCCTTGCAAGGAAACCCCAACAGGTTTTAGGTGCATATCCCAAGCCTAGTCAGAAGAGTTCTATTTCAGCCTTTAAGCACATGAATCTCTGACACTGATTTATCCAGGAACAGTGTTTTCCTCTTCACTTCTGGAGGCAGATTTTGGATAAGATCAATGGCTGGTAAATTAGCATATGTCTGGATTATAAAAATGGAGTTCAGGTTTTTCAAACAAAAGTGAAATTCATTTTTGGATGGACTTCAGTCTGTGGACTGACTCTCCCCACATTCCAGGTGTGCTCTGGCAAACGCATTTGGTAGCGAACTAACCCAGGACAGTAACACAGAGCCTTTTAACTCAGCTTGGCTGGTTCAGATGAATAATTTTTCGGTGTGTTCATAGTGGCAGGCGTTCCCTTTTCCAGTGTCCATAACACGAGTCAGCATTCCCTGCAATGTGAAGGCTGCACACTGCTGTGCTGTAATGGTTCTGAGAGACAGGCAAAGGCAAGGGAGGGGCAGGGACAGCAAGCACCAGCCCAGAGCTCCCAGCCTGGGCAAGGTGTAGCTCCCAATCTGCATGCACCATGCGTGCTTTATGGAAGATGTAGCACATCGTTTGAGACCTCTTATTTTAAAATATTGACACAGAAATTTATCACAATTATCATGAATTATTGCCTGCTTTGCCAGTTTCTGCAGTACTCAGTGACTGGTTCTGGAACTACAAAACTCTCCGTGCAATGGATGGTTTTTCATGGTGAGTACAGAAACACTGGAAAACCTACATTCCTCTTAACACAGAGCAGCTGCTCTGCAAACATACGCATGATTGGGGTGACCTGGCTTTGGGGCTGAAAACGTAGGGCCCTTCAGAAAGCACAGATCCCACAACTGAAATGTGAGAATCGATACACCACAAATATTTTTTGCAAAACATAGCACAGGTGCATCACAAGCTATCTGAGATTCGCCAGTGCATCACTCAAAATCCTATTCAGTGTCTTTGTTCTGAAAATAGTTAAAAAAAAAAATCTCAGTACACATGAAACCCATTTTTACCATAGCTTTTAGGAGAGGGAGAAGGAATTTGTCAGAAGCATATTTAAAGGTAGGTCCAAATTTTTCTAACTTTACAGGTTTGGGATTTTTTTACAGAAAATAAAACCACCTTTCAGCCAGTTCAACATATTATGCAACAACTGAATGTGCTGGAGTTCATTATTATACCCAAAGAGTGATGTTTCTAGGGTTCTTTACACAATATATGAGTGTGCCTATATTAGAAAGACATAAACAGAGGATCAGATGGGAAACAAACAGATATTATAGCCAGACCTGATTATGAAATGCTCCAGAACTGAATCCAGCGACTTTTTGTCAGACTAATACATGCTATGCTGAAAGGCAGCCAGTAAGAAACTGAAGACTTCAGCAGAATACATCACTCTCTTTGATATCCTTGTCCAGTTGTGACTGTTACTCTTAAACATTCCTGTCTTACTCTTTGTACTCATCTGGCTGCAGCTTGCAGCTGATGAGCCTTCTCATGCCTTTCTCCACTAGATTCAACAGCCCATTAGAACCCAGGAAAGTATTTATATGTTGTAATCAAGTTGCCCCTCAAGCCTCTTCCTGATGTACTAAATAGAGTACCCTAAAAACCTCTCCCTGGAAGGCATGATCTCTAGCCCCCAACTCAGTTTGGGAATTTGTACCACACTCAGCTTGTTTCCTAACTGCTGGGTTTTGTTTTGTTTAATTTGTCCTGGTTTTAAAACCATGATCAGACCATCTTCCCCCATACCAATTTACCAAGGGTATACAAAACTCTATCCCCCATTTTTTCCTATTATGCCTCCTTTAGCCATCTGTGGATTTTTTTCTGGTGCTGAATACATACTAGGAGTTGCATATGAAATATTATCTCAGTTGCCTGTCATATTTAACAGTAGACATAGCACCCCTTTCCTAACACATATGGTTGGCAATCCTTGTTCCTAAAGACAAATTCTCCCATTTAATGAGTCAATCAGTTTAGGAAGTGGCTGGATATCCCTGACACCCTACTCCATCCCATTATTTCATATTCTACCAATCACTGTGTTATCCATTTTTAATGCTTATTCTCAGATTATGGAGAAACTGCACTTCCCATTGAGCCTGTGCACTGAAGTGCACTTAACAGATTTGGTGTTGCAACGGTCATTGAAATATACATTGCAGTCAACAAGTAAACTTAACTCAGAGGTTGAAACCAGCTTTGTCTGTCCACAATAATTACACTCTCAGACTTCAGTTCTTCATGTCAATTATTTTCCTAAGATTTTTCTTGCTTTTCTATACAAAATGAGAACCACTCCTTTTTTTTTTTTGTGGAAACATCATTAAGTAAATTCCCTGCTCTTGCAGAATAATGGTCATTTTTTTTATGCTTGTCTTTGCATTTCAAAGCTTTTAATATATGCCATTTGATTTTCATCCACTTTTTCCTTTCTGTACTTCTAATTCCTTGCTTTGTTTTCTCCTAAAGTAGGATATGCTTTTAGCTGAAACAGTATTTTAATATAGCCAAGGAATACTGGCTTTCTGGCCATCTAGGAAAACCTGAGAGATTTCTTTGATATTTTCTTATGTGTGTGCACACATGTCATATTTGTCACTATTTTTGTTCAGCCCTAATAAAGCAGACCTTGGGAATCAGTCACTAGAAACAACAGTGCTTGGGACTGGTCCTCTCTCCATGGGATCACATGCATCACTGACGTAAGCAGGGCATGATCATCAAGCTTGTGTGGAAACACTGACTTCTGGCCCACCAAAAAGTCCTTTTACTCCTTACAAATTAGACTGAAAGTGCAGCTACTGTGTATAAAGAGCACGAAATTTTGAAATAGAAAATGTGGCTTTAGAATTAGGAACTTAAAAAATGCTCCACTTTGGGTTCCTAAGAACTTTGACATATGAGCTTAAGGGTCAAACTGGCCTTATGCCATAAGCCATGATCCTTTTCACCACATTTTGGAGAGGAACTTAGGAAATTTTGTATCATGTTCTTACATTTTATTTAGGATCCACAAAAGGTTCTCCACCAGTGTCTTCTGGTAGGCTTTGCAACAGTAATGCATTTGAATCAGAACTAATCTGTTCTTATTTGCCAATGTAATTAAAATAAGCAAAAGTCTCTATAATACCCAATTAACAGACATATGCATCACCAGAAAACCAATTCAGATTCACCCCCTTCCAGGTTCCTAATTTTCCCTAAATATTGTCTGAATTCTGTGCAGACCAAAGGCTTTTGATAAACTTGGCAAATTAAATGGTTCCAGCTACCTTAGTACAGATAGCTCTATTCTTCATGGCTTAAAATCCTATCTGCAAAATACATATGATTTAGAAACACTGTCACAGAAGAAAAAGATAAGCTGCTTATGGTAGTTTGAAAGTCATGTTAGATTACTGTGGAATGTGCCTGTTTTTCTGGAGGAAATCCACATGTGTGTCAATTGTAGCAGCTAGAATTGGGTCTCCTGGTTATTTATGCAGGTGGGGTAAGGAGAAAATTCCCTGCACAAGCTCAAACTGGGAAGGCAGCTACTGTGCCCCTCAGCACAGCCCTCCCTGGCAGCACAGCAGTCTGCTGGGCTTCTGCAGCCATCACACCTGTGCTCGGTGCTTTTTGCACAAGGGAAGTGCAACTGGAACACTGGTAATCCAGAACCTTCCAGGGAACTTATCTTTTGCTATGCTGTGCCTTGGTGCAAAGCTGCATACTTCGTTTTATGAATGACTAGTACATTGCGTGACTATTTCTATTTTTATTCCTTGTTTCAGTTGACAGATTATATAAATGTGTTGTTACAGCTTTACATACAACACAAGAAGAGTGAGTTTTCAAGCAGGTTGTTCTGGAAGCTCAACAAAGGAAGCAATGATCCCAGGGAAGAGCTAACATGGAGAGGAGAGAGAGGCTGAGATCAGCGTGCAAAGGTAACATCAGGGAGACAACATGATCTACTGTCTATTAGCAAGCTAATTTCTGCCTAATTGCCTTTTTTCATTCTGAGTGCCGAGTGATACTAAGTGTATGGAGACACCTGATAAACATGAGTTGGAGAAGGGAATACAAGAGCCCAGGGTGTGCACTCACAGCCCAGGGGGCCAACCTGGGCTGCATCAGAAGAGGGGCCAAGGAGGGGATTCTGCCTCTCCGTTCTGCCCTCAGGACACCCCACCTGGAGTTTATGTTAGGAAAAAATTCTTTACTCAGCGCGTGGTGAAGCACTGAACCAGGTTGTCAGAGAAGTCGTGGATGCCCCACCCCTGGAAGGAAGGCCAGGTTGGATGGGGTCCTGAGCAACCTGGTCTAGTGAATGACATCCCTGCCTATGGTAGGGGGCTGGAACTAAATTATCTTTAAGGTCTCTTCCAAGTCAGTCATTCTATGCCTATATGATTTACTGAATGTTAAGTGCCAAGTCCCTGACAAATAAAATAGTCCTATTAAAAGCAATAACCTTGGCAATCCCAGTCAAAAGCTAAAACAGTCAGGTTCCTGGCTTTTCCTGATACTCTGCCGGCATCGGCGGGGCCTCACGGCTCACCTGCGGGAGGAGTGTTTTGATGAGCAGGTGATGTGGTAACACACAGCTCCCTAGCCCTGCTGTGAGCACCACTTCCCCTCCGCTGCAGGGAGAGGCCAGGAGAACAGCCTGTGCTCTCAAGGTCAGTATGAGAGAACCGAAACCATCTCACAGCCTGGAGAAAACAGTTTTGCATTTAAGAGGCAGTTCCTTTACACTGTTAATTGCCAAGCTAAAATGACTATTTAATTATTGTCCAAAGTCCAGCTTTGCAGCAAGTGTGCTCCAGCCCAGTAGCTCAGGAATGCACTGAGCAGCAGAGAAGGATGTTTAGTGAAAATGAATGCATGCTTTGAGACTCTGCTGCCTGGTGAGCACTGGGAGTGCTTTTGTGTTTGGAAGCAGGTTAGTATTTAAGTGCAAAAAATATGCACCGAAAATTACCTGCTTTTCATATGACAGGTAAGTTGGGTGCACACAAATCATGATGTGCACTGCTTGTTTCTCTTGAGACTGCATCGACTAGGAAGTTATTTCAGAACACCTGATGTAATCAGGCCTTCAGACAAGGACAGATGTCCTCAAACTGAGTCATGGAATTATTGTCAGTGGTTAAACTGACAGCATAAAATGCAAAAAATAGGCAAAGAAAGAGTTGAACACCCGTAATAAAAACATTATGGGAGACAGATAATTTTATTATAGCTAACAATGAACAGGAACCAGCATCTGCACTGAAGCAGAGAAAGCAGTGAGGGAAAACAAGACCAGTGACTGTGACTGCAGAGTTGCTGAATGCTTTGAGAGCCATGACAAGAAAGGTATAAGCACCTGATACAAGATTGATGATGCTGCCTGCAGGAAGCAAAAACTGCCAAAGGAAGCAAGCAAGAACTAAAATGATATTACTTAAAATGTGTGTAAACAAAGTACATTGGCAAATGAGAAGCCATGGGAATACCACAGGAAGTACCCCAGACATTGGATCAGAAAGCACTGTATCACTGTATCAGCGCTTTGCCCTGCACAAGGAATCTTGAGGGAAGGACACTGACAAACGACTGCATGCCTGGACAAGTAAATCAAGTTTTCTACTCGTATGCCACAGAAAGCTGCAGCAAAGAGATTCTCTTGTATTTTTCACCCTGCTGTGCTGTCTGCATTTTGACTGGGAAACCACAATTCAATTCAATAAAAAGATGATGCATTCATGCCAAAGTAGCAAACTGGAAGTCCTAAGAAACAGGGTTCAGCAATATATGTGTTGGAGCAGATAGATATCTGATCTAATTTTTAACCCTCCAGCTTTCCCAAACCTTGTTTATATATTAGCCAGAGAGAAGACATAAGGTGAAATAAACGTGGGGGTTTTTTTCTTTTAATAAATGCTCTGATCAAAAATTGAGATGAAATTTCTGCGCTGTAATTGGTACCACTCAAAGCATACTTCCTTTTTGAAGTCAGTGATTAGTTGAAATATCACTCTTCCCTATGCCCTACAGTCACACTCTGAAACTACAAGTTACATGGGTTATTTTCAAGGCTGTTGTTACTTTTGGCTGTTCACAGAAATTTTTCAGCCATGGGTTTTCAAATTGAACTGGACACTTTCAACTGACATGACAAACTTTAGGCAGGATGTCTTGAATCCCTACCTCCTTCAGCCCTCATGCTGTCTGAAGAATTACCATGATCAGAAAAGGCTGATTTCCTTTCACAAACTGCGGGCATGACAAGTCAGCACTGATTGCAAGGAATAGGAACACACTCCTGCTCTCAGGCTAGTTCCTGATGGACAGCAGAAAAGGACTTTCTGAAAAAGCCTTCTATTACACGAGGGTAGGAAAAAAAAGCTGTGTTAGTAACACAAATAAATTTATTTTGCACCCAACAAAGAAAAGAAAGCATTTTTTGCACATCTCTTGACAATATTTTGGTAAATGCCTTGACCCCAAACATCACTGTTCTGTCCTCTCATGTTCCCTTTTGGGAGGTCTCTGCAGTGTGTTGGTGGTACACTCCTGCTCTGTTTTGTTAATTCTGCCTGTGAATGACAACTTGTTTTACTGGGGTGTGACCAGCCGGTCATCTGGCAATGACTCACAAAGACTCCACTCCAAAAAGCCAATCTCTTCCTAGCTCCAAAGCTGCAAGGCTTTAATGAGGTCTTGGGAAGAAGCAGCAACTATCAGAGATTCATTAAAGATGAGAACGTCCTCACAGAGCTACTAATTGCTCTAACTCACTAGATTGTGTTGTCTGTGAAAACTCGAGCCTGCAAAGTGATGCTCGCCATTTAAATTTTTGCAATGCTTTGTGCCTGTTTTGGAACATTCCCACTCTGTCCATGAATCAAAGCACGCAACAGATTTTTGGTTTTTATCATGATAGAACAGAATTATTCTGCTAGGGTCTGTTCATAGCCTTGTCTAGATAAATATTCAACTGCTGAAATCTAAGCTATTGTAAACTTTCTGAGAAATAATTATGAAGGCATCATCAATACTGTGTCCTGTGTAGTGTTTAACTACTGGAATACAAGCTTTCTAAACATCTATATGGCAAATACTTTGCTGCTGCAGGTCTGTTTAAAATTAGAGTAAAAGCCTAGCCTTTTAAGAAGAGATGTGCAAGTTGCTACTGGATGAAAATGTATTTCCTCAGTGAAGTTAGAAAGCCTCTAGCATATATTGGTTTTTATCTCATTAAAAAAAATAATCTATTGATCTGCTCAGGCTTTTCATGAATGCAGTAACTTCCAGCTTACCCAAACAGTCATTAGTTCTATCGTGTAAATTCATTAAAATATGGCCTTTGTCATTCATAATTTATACATCCAAGTTTATGTTTGAGGGTGTTTAAATTAAGGACTATATAAATCAGAGCTGTTAGTACCACTCACTTTGCTTAGAAATAGATGTTAGAATCAAGCCCATACGTTTTGCCGCAAGTGTTGGAAAATTCTCTCTCAAGCTGCATTTCTACAGACAGATAACAACCTGCAAAACCGAAGCTTAAGTAATTCCATTAGAAGCATTTGGGGATAATATTAGCAGAGAGTTTTGTAAATTAAACACAGCAAGAGATTTTAGATCTCTGAGGGCCATGTTCAAAACAGCCAAATAGCAAGAGATGTGCACCTGCATCTGCCAGCTAAACACGTGTGACATCATACCTGTGAAAATTTACCTCAAGCCCTGTCGTCTCCTCACCCAACCTGCTCACTCAGGCAGCACATGCACCTGACAGACACAGGACTGACTGGTTTTGCTTGTTTTCCTGCATTATTTTTCTTCTCATGGAAATATTTTGCAATATGAATTGACACCCCAACTGGCTTTTTCTAACTCATTGTAAGAACAGACTTGAAAGAGGAGCAGATTCCTGATCTGAAGGAGAAGGGCTTTGCTCCACAGAGGGGATTTTCCTTGAAGTGTCTCACTGGGCCATCTGTGATCTCTGCTCTGAAGCTGAAGATGCTTTTGAAATAGCAGCTATGCAGATGCCCCATTCTGATGCTGAGAGTCTGCACTGGTTTAACTGTTTCTAGAGCAATAGCTCAGAAGCTCTTCTTGGCTGAAAGACTTTCTAATGTCCTTCATGGAATGATCATGGTTAACACCTTTGCCCTACAGGAGGCTCAAACTCTGACCAAAAGGATAATGTTTACCTGAATAGGTAACAGTGTGTTGTATGGATGAAGGCTATGAAATAGTCCTCTTTTCCCATGCAAAAGGTATCAGAAACCTCATGGCCTCCTCACAAAAATGTGAAATAAACACCTATATGGCTAAAAAAAAAGGCAGAAAAACAAAACAAAACTTCTGAAATACAGTTGTAAAATTTTAAACTTCAGTTCATAAAGGTCCGGCTGTCCAAGTATTCACAGAGACTTGCACCTGCTGCTATGGTGGTACTGGCTGAGCATTTACACCTAACTGCTGTAAGGTGCTGGATTGCTGCATCCCCAGACAGCTGTGTCCCAGCTGAGACTCAGTCTTCTGCTATGCTTTAAAACCCTCTTCCCACTGGAGGATGGTTTTGGTTTCCAGCTAAATCTGTAGAAAATTTGTAATAGCTGAGAACTAAAATACTTTTCATGGCATTTTGAATGTGTTATGGCCTTCACCAAAGGAGTGACAAGTCAGAAACTACACTCTTTGAAAAAGCAATGGTTATCACTAACTCTCCTTTCCTTTCCTAGTCGCAGAGGGTCTGACAGTCTAAAGGAAAGCAGGATTTCCTTTGCCACTCTGGGTTTCTCACTGAGCCGCTGGGCAGAGCCCGAGTGAGAAAAAACCCACTGGTGCTCTGCCAGAGCTCCCTGACGAGCTCTCATCAGCCATCCCCAGCAGGTAGGCACCAGTGGCGTTGCCAGGGTGACCTCCTCCCCAGCAGTCCCTTCGGCTGCCGGGAGCGCCACAGGTCAGCTCTCGCTGGTTACAGCAATTACATTTCGACAGTACAGCACTTAGCCAGCAACTCCATACTGCAAGGCTTTAGTGAGCTCCCCTAGAAGAAGCCTCATCCAAAATGGAGTTTTCAGTCCCGTGGGAAGGTAACCAGAGCTCTCAGGTGCACAGTCATGCTGTAAACCACGCATGGACACAACCTGGGGCGGCATTCCACAGCAGAGACACAGGAGCACCTAACGGTGAATGAGCAGTGTACAGTTCCTGAGAAATCTCCTGGGAAAATCGACGTGTACGAGGCATTCAGTCAAAAACAGAACAAGCACTCTTGCAAAATCAGCTTACAACTTCCCAAATGGGACAGGAATGCTATTTCCCTAAGTGTACTCCGTGGTGTGGGGTGTTCTCTTAGCATTTCTCACTAAATGACTTCAACGTTGTTTTACACAGTCTTCTATTCTACTTGAAATGCCATCTTTTCTTACAAATATTCAGCAAGGCACCTGTCTTCCTGCTGCATCCTAGAAAGGCCTGCACAGTCCCTCGAGACTGGGCTCAAGGCTTCAGTGTAGGCTTTAATGAAGGGGAAGTTTTACTGGGTAAAAGTAGGCGACAAGCAAGCAAATACATGTGCTTGCAGAAACTATAAGGTGCAATAAGGCAAAACCAAAAAACCACTGTGTTTGCAAGAGGGTCCATAATGTGAAAACAAACAACAAAACCTCCATGCTGTAAGACAGCAAAGCTACACAGGTAAGAATAAGCATAGGGCTGTTTCTGGAAGGTATTATAACACAGCAGTCATGTTGTAAAACCTATTCTAACCAGTGCTGAGAGAATCAAAACAGAATTGATGCAAAGAGGAGAAATGTGGTGGGGTGAGTTAAGGGAATTAACATAGCTAATAAGAAGCATGCAGAATAAATTAGCTATGATAGTTAATTTATCTTCAATAAACACATTTATATGTAGGCTTACATGAATGAATGAGACAAGCAGATTTTAACTCTCTGCAGGTAAATTTTCTCCCATTTGCTATCACACTGATCCTCATGCAACTATATCTACAATAAATTATAAAGAGGGTGACAAGTCCTTTTCTTCAGCAGTGCTACAGAAGGAAAGGAGGTTTGTCCAGTCACCAGAGATAATCACAAGCTGTGTTGCTCAGTCTCACCGTGCCATCTGTGCATGAGAGATGGGAGCTCTCAGCCTCCCAAGCAAATTAGTACCACCACAGTACAAATTGGAGGCAGGAAATGTAAAAGTCCTTGAGACAGAGAAAGCATCTGAAAAACTCTAAGGACAGGCATGAGAAAGTGAAAAGTGAATTTCCCTCCTTGTTTTATTCCTTAAAAATTTTGTGATCAGTAATATTTCATATTCTTCCCCTAGTGAGGGACAAAAGCATGGGCTTGGGGGCTGTAGGAAGGAGAGTTCCCTCCTTGAACCAGGCTCCAGGTGCCGTAGAACATGGTGCAGGAACCACCATAATTATCAAAGACACCTCAGCACTCTTCTGTATAAAACAAAGGAAGTTGGTTTTTTTTTTTTTGACGACAACAAGCCTTTGCAACTTGAGAGTCTGGTGTTCAAAATGAATATTCTGCCATTATAGTGGATGAGCACTTGAGTCCACTGGCTTCAGTATTCAAGATGCCATCTGCTGTCTTTGCTGGTATTTTTCTTTTCTCTTTCCTTTTTTAAACAGTAATTCTGGTTAACGATATGTCACCTTATATCAGTGTCTGTGGCAGACTATACTGTGTACACAGTGTGCTGTACATGAGCTGCAGGGTGCAATTCCACCTCTAAACAACCCTTGAGAGCACCACATCCTGCAGCCAGCACTCAGCAGCACATACATCACCTTGCAGAAAGATGATTAAGTCTCTGGCCACCAGAGGCAGGATCTGTCCCCAGACGACAACAAATTTAAAAAGCAGAGTGCTACCTAGAGACACCATAATGACTTAGATACCTCTTGGGGATTTACACAGGCAAGAGGAACTTGGGTTTTGGACAGATGTAAAGGTGCTGCAGAGTTAAAAGAGCTAACCTGTGGCTGCTCTCCAGAAGACACCTCTGTTTCACAGCTGAAAAATCACACATGGGCTGATGGTGATTGCCAGGTTAGCATGGAAGCCAGGCTAAATAAATGGTTCATGAACAGCACATCATGCTCATGTGAATTCACTGCAGCTACATGGTTTCTCTGCTGTAACATTTAGGATCATCCTCCCTGCACAGTAAATAATTTACTGTCCCTTTTCAAAGAGGATTTCCTATAGTACAGGACACATGGAAAATCATCATGACTGACAAAAACCTAGCCTGTGAAAGAGTCCTTGCACTTTCTGACTATGAATAAGTTATGTCCTATTCACAGGAACTTAGTGTAACTACAATATTTAGCTGCCGTGGTATTCAGTATCATCTTGCGTGCGCAGTAAATAATGTATCTGTTTATTTCCACAGGGGACGCCATATGAGCGAACTTGAATGGCAGCTGATTGCATGTGTAGTATGTACAGCCTGAGCAAGGATCTGCAGCAGCCCTGTGACAGGAGTCCTGCTTACTGCTGTGCTGTGGAACAGCTGAGAAGGGAACACAGTGCCTGCTGACAGGCTTTCTTTAGGGGAGCAGCCCTAGCTAGAGGTGTGCTGGGATAGCCCCCAGGATACCTTCAGCAGTTTGCCAGCTCTTCTCAGTGCCTCAGGGGAGGCTGCGAGGGAGGGACCAACACGTCCTCACTAAGGGTAAAGCTTGCTCCTACCATAGTCATGCTTCAAAGCACTTTGAGGCATCTCAATGGTAAAAAGTCATTCACATTTCTCCATGATATTTGATTTTTTTTTTTTTTTTCTTTTATAGACCAGATTCACTGTTGTTTTACCAGGAATATCCTCAAGCATTTTGTGTACTTGGGGTTTCCAATTCCTGGTACCCACTTTGCCACTAAGTGTATGACCCTAAACAAGGAGCAACTGTCTCTAACACCATTGTATGTCCTCACTCCTCAAGGAGGCTGTGATATTTTTAAAGTACTTTGCATGAAAGATTATAGATGAAGCTTACAGATTTGCCTGCTACTCCTTTTGCATTTAACTGATGATGCATTTTTGTGCACCATTTTTGCTGTGTGTCTGTCACTGTGCTGTGTTGGCCTTCACCAAGATGTGTTTTATTCCTAGAACTCTCCCTGAAAACAGGGGATAAGTCCCCATCCAAAGCTGGCTATCCCCAAGGACCAGGTCCCAGCTGCATGCTTTATGCCTTAAGTACTCCTGAAATCCCTTGCAGCAGTGCGTGGGCTAATGTGTTTCTCAGAAGAATTAAGGGGAGAAAATTCTGTTGCTAGATGAGCAAATTAATTTGATTTATAGACTTTATACATCTCTATTGCTTATAGAACATCACATAAAAATGCACAGTTGAATTAGCAGGTGGCTAACGTGCTCCAAAGGAGGATTTGTCACCACGGCACAAGCAAGTCTTTTGAACTTCTACAGGAACTCACAACATTCAGCACTATGCATAACTTCTGAGTGTACTAGGTTTATCTTTAAAACATTAATTTGGACTGTGACTTCAAGGAGATCTGCTTTCTTCTTATAGCAATTATTCAATTTAACTTAATTCAATTAAGCTACAACTGTTTATGCCAGTGTAATTAGGAGGAGAATCTAACCTGATAAGATACAACATGACTTAGAAATTTAGCACTTAGGCTGCACTTTAAAATACAGTTACATAATGAGGTACAGGTAGCCTTGGTTTCCTGGTCTGCCAGTATTACCAACTCAGAACAAACAATCAAGACAAAAAACTACAGTTATTTGGAGACTTCAGAATTCCTTATTGACTTCCTTAATCAGCAAAAATGGATTTTATACTGGAATAGAAAGTAATGGTCCTGCCAAGGTCATTTTATTGACATTCTACACTTTTACACAGTATATGGGTCCCCCCTGGCTTGGAAAATTCTGGTGGCTTTTTATTGAAGGTAATTTCAGTTTATGTTAAATCTACAGAGACATTTGCCACTTCATGCACTTTGGAACACATTTTGATGATTATATTATTAGTTTCAGAATCATGAAAATTTTGCCTTACAATGAGATGAATTCCACTTAGGATAAGTAAAGCTATGCATTTTGCAGGTAGCTTGGGTTTCTCTTGTTGCTTGAGCAATAGATTATTCCTGGAACCTGGGCACAGGTCTGCCCAGAGGTGATAATCAAAATGGATACTGTGCAAAATTTATGCCAGAGTGCCATAGGATGAAAATTCTAAGAAGAAGGCAAAATAGAAAAATAAGTAGAGAAGAGTGAAAATTTTTCTTTTTGTTTTGATGCTTGCCTGGTCAGGTAATTTGAAACATTTTGTTTCACCTGAAATGGAACATTAAGCTTTTGTTCCTTATCAGATCTTTCCTTGCCTTTCATCTGAACGCTCCCCTAACAGAATGACAAAGGTTGATTTTATTTGTACAGTCTCAGTTCATAACCCTCCTTACATATGTTTTCCCAAGGAATCAAATCCAAACTAAACATGGAGACAGATTTGTTTATGCACAACTGATTTTTTTCTGACTCTAGTTATCAAGGAATTCTGCTGTCTAGGGGAAAAGGGTTTCATCTGCTATGAATGCCATAATGTACTTGTGGAGATTATAACAGTGACCATGGTATTAATTGTGGCACCAATTTGTCACACTGAAAGTAGGTAAGCAAGCTTTTGCTGGGAGACTCTCAATCCTCCCTGCTTTGTCATCTTCCTGAAGAACTTCTTCAAATAACTTGGGGCAGAAAAGGAAGCAACAAAAGCAAACTGTAAATGCTGCTACACAAACTAGCTATTTGTTCTAACTGCACAGCTCTGAAAAACCACTCCCAATACCTGCTTATAGTAACCTCAGAAAGCAGACTTGAGAGAGAAACACTCTTGTCCCACACATTTCCCGTTCAAAGCATGTCACAAGTATCAGCTAAACAACCCTTGTCATGTGCCCACAAGACAAGTAATAAATTGTTTTTACAGACAGAGGTATGAGACAGGATTTGGCTGACTTGCCAGTGGCCACTAGGAGAACAAGCTGAAGAACCCAACATAAACTCTGAATTTCCCAGCTCCATTCACCTGGAGCCCAATAGTTATTTATTTACTCCGACGAAAAAGATTCATATCTCTCTTGTGGGTCAGCAGGAGCTAAGGTGTGGCGATGAATCCAGAGAGACCATGTGTCACCCACGTTGAGGTAGCGCAGTTGTCACTAGGAGCCCCTTGTGCTGCCCACACAGGGTGGTGGCAGCCCCACCCTGGGGGAGGTCACGGATGGCTCAGCGCAGTTTGAGGCATCCTGTGGTTGTAGTGTCAACACAGCGCAGAGGGACTGCAAATCCATCCGCTTCAGAATATTTTCTGTGTTTATTTTAGCCCTGAATTATGCAAAGCCTCATCACAGCCCACATGCCTTTGGGAGTCAGCAGTCAGGTTAAAAGGCTGAACGTGTAGGTGAATTGTGATAGTCTTTGGAGAAGCAATTATTCTGCACTGACAGACACAAATTTTAAATTGCGAGGGTTGAAATTACGGTACAATTCCTATTATGTTTCTGGCAGTTCCACACCATCTCGTTGAGAAATTTAAATTTATAGAGAAGACAAAAATAAAAGGTGACAAAGACTGCACATTTAACCTCAAAATATAAATTATTCAGTAATACTAAAAACACATGAGCAGCAGTCAGGGTTCCCACAATTCTGTGACATTCTAGGCTTTGGCAATTTCTATTGAAACAAAACAAGAGACTAAGAAGTCTTCCTACCTGTCTGCCTTTTTTCTTTTTTTAATCTCTTTTTTTTTTTTGTAAGAGGTGGTTATTGCTGTAATAAAAAATGTAACAAAACAGTCAAGCAAATGTGAAAAGCCAACAGCAAAAATAACAGGCATTGGCACACAACACATTAAGAATGAAAAAATCAATTTTTTTGTCTTACAACAGTGTATCTTCTGAACACTAATAATAGGTGCCTCTTTTCTCTCTGAAATGACTTTTCCCTTCTTCACACATGATCTGACACAGGACTTGTCTAACTGCGATATCTAGATGCAAAGTAAGTGAGAAAAAGAACCTTTGTCTGCTACTTTAAAGGCAGAAATTCTGTCTGGAGAAGGAATGATTAAAATGCTCTGAGTGGCAACGGTAGATGAGTGACTGTCTCCCTGACAACAACGATAACGCTGCTATGAATAAAATCTCAGGTTTACGTAAAAGTTTGGCGTTTCAGGTCCTAGAACTGTCAGAAGCAGCTGAGCTTGGCATACCATCGAGTATTGTTATTGATTTCTTAATTATCAATCATGCAACGTGGATACTCTGTTTATTCTATTTTAGTTGAGTTTTCTTTTTCTGTTGCTATCTCAGAAAAATATAACAGTTCTAGAACTGTGGCTCCAACAGCCTAATTTTTCCCAGTATGCCCTGTTAGATCCAAAGTCTGATACATTTATTGCTTTACAATTTCTTAACTAATTCATTACATCAAGGAAGAACATTATTTGGTTTTCTTTATTGCCACAAGACATATTTCTATCAATTAATTGCATTAGATATTCCTAATTACCCCTCATTTCTGGAAAAACCATACAAAGTTAATGTTGTGTAACTCTGGGCAAATTACGCCATTAGACCTTTTGAAGAACTCTGACAGGAAAGGTGCTTCATTTCTGCAAAATACAGATTTAGGCTTCAGAGCCAATTGCTTTTTTCAAAGTTTAAATCAAGCAGCATGCATCCATAGCTTCATTATGGCTGCGCAAGTATGTATTTGTGAGATGTAATCGATAGATAAGCACTGGTTCCCTGAACTAAAATATATCTGTGCAGATAAATTGCAACCCAAAGGCTTCCCAGTCTGCATGGCCTCAGTGTCTTGCACCGGCCGAGCGCGATCTGAGGAGCACGGGATTATTTGATATGTTGGGGTGAGCACAGGCAATGCTCCATTGCAGTGGGCAGTTATTCAGCAGAGAGCAGCTGCAGCCAGGGTCCTGCTCAATCCTGGATGTTAAGATGTTCTGCTAAGTTAAGATGGCAAACAGCAACGGGAGCAAGGTCTCCCACTTCTTCCAAAAGTATGCTAACAACTATGGAGAGTTAGGCTCTCCTTACAG
Organism: Atrichornis clamosus; assembly: GCA_013400975.1. Taxonomy (NCBI): domain Eukaryota; kingdom Metazoa; phylum Chordata; class Aves; order Passeriformes; family Menuridae; genus Atrichornis; species Atrichornis clamosus. The sequence continues at coordinate 145,156 of WBMZ01009812.1, read as the reverse complement.
CTTGTCTCTTATCTCCAAGTTGTATACAAAGCAGGAACACAATGTATAGTTGGGGTGACTTCCCAGGTCTCCCCAAATGCTGTGCTGAGACTCCTCCAGGACCAGGCACAGACAGAGGGACTCTCTCTTAATCCCACCACGGTTCCTGCCCCCATCCCTACCTGTGCCAGTTTAACTGGGTTGGCAAGAAGCACGGTATGCAATTCACAGAGGGAAATGAGCAGATCTTACTGTGCCATAGAGTTACAATTACATTTGCACCAGCCTACTTTTCAGGAGCGTGCCCCTGGCAAGACACGGAGCCGCTGGGCTGGTGCAGCTTCCCGTGCACTCGGCAGGGAGCTGCTGGCACGGTGCTCACCTCGGGGCTGCTCGCAGCGCTGCCCGGAGCCCGGCAGGCTCCGAGAGCTCGGCACAGTCGCGGGAGACAGGGCGACCCCGGGGCTCTGTGCTGAGCGCGGGACGGCGATGAGATGTGCAGAGCTGCACAGAGAAAGGTCTTTATCTCTGCCTAGGTGTGGTGGTTGTAAACTAGACTTACTTAACGTGACTTACACCAAGCTACTCCCATCTTTTTTCTTGCTTTTGCATATCACACCAGCAAACTGTTCCCAGGGGCCAGCAGGAACTCGCATATCATTTCCTTCCAGTCACAACCGTGTTTGTTATATACATACAAATACATAAGCTACAGCAGAAGCAAGCTGACCCCAGGTCACGTTCAGAAGTGTCACCAAGACACCCGAGCCAGAAAATCACCCAAAGGGGCAGGTTGGCCCTCGCCAGCTGCAAGGGCTGGCTGCACTGCAGTGCTGCTGCCAGATACTCGCTGCAGCCCAAACCTGCTCTCTGGGCCTTACATCCAGGCAAATCTCTAGAGCACCTGCCTTTGCAAAGAAGTTCCTGCAGTGAATGGTGACAAATGAGAAGGAAATTATTCATACGGCATCAACTGCCGTTTTAATGGGCTACTTATCACACCATTGCTACTCATGTCTGCTATAGTAGCACTCAGGTGCATAATTGTTCTGAGCACTGTGTTAACACAGGGGAAGGTGATTCTGCGCATCTTAATTGTCTTACACAAATTGTGCTGTATTTTCCTTTAGTTATGGGGTGTGGGGAAAAACCCATCTACAAGCACATTGCTCAATTTTCAGATACAGCTTTGATAGCAAAAGAAAAGTAATGAGTAACTTGGTCCCTGGCAACCTGCAAATAATAATTTGAGAAGTTTGCTTTGAACACTTACTTCCAGAGAGTCTAATCAGAATACACTAGTTTAATTTCTAGGAGACTACTAGAAGATAGCCAAAGTTTTCTTTCCTTTGTTATGGAAAGGTATTTCAATCTAAAAAAGAACTTGAAATAAGAATAATCAAATCAAAACTAAAACGAGGTTCAATTTTGATATATTTGCTAGAAACAACAGCAATACGTATTAATTGCACGAAATCAAGTAAAAATTTACAGAAGCATAAAAGACAGTAGAATTAAAAGATAACTACAGCATATGTTTGCTTCTGTAGCTGTTTTCTTCAGTTGATTTTAGCATAACTACTGGTGCTTTTCAATCTGTGCACAACTGGGCTTTACACTGAGGCTTTGGCAATGCTTAGTCCAATTTGATATAGGAGTCTCTTTCCCAAAACCTGGAGATGGGGACCATGGTGCTTGCCACATTTGTCTCTTCTACCTTTAGGCTATAACTTGCAGCATCACTTCTAGTCCTCTGACCTTCCTAACCAGGAAACAGAGACAGGGCTCATATCATTGGGATGAACAGCAAGACCAAGCAAATGTTTCAGACTTGGAAATTTTTGCTATAAACCATTTATAAAGGAATTCTGGAGGCTGAATTAATTCATTATAACCATCTGATCACAGATAATTCACCATAAACAGGAGGAAAACCAGCAGAACAGATTTTGCTATGGATTTTTTGCCAGGTTGTATGCACAGCAGCAGCCCTTCCACGTTTGCCTGCTCTGAGCACTTTGTCAAACGCAGCCGAGGCTGCAAAGTCGACAGGGATGGATGTTCTATTGCCTAATTCACAGCAGAGGGCTACTGGAAGTACAGCCAGTGGAAGTTTTCCCATGTATTTCAAAGAGTGGCAGGGTTGTTATTCAGTGTGATCCGTGACACAAGCAAAGGCTGTACTATTGCAGACCTATTAAGTAGATTTGTCCCTTGAGCATAAAAGGTTCTTCAATGAGGAGTGAATGTTTTTCAAACAACTGTGAATGTTTTTCAAGAACTGTTGCACCTACCATTTTTTAAAAGAATAAAAAGGCCTCAAGTTTTCCTTAACCAAGAACAGCCATTGAGTTTTGTCCCACTATGCCCTTTCTTCCACAGCTGATAAACACTTTCTTTAAAATTTCTTTCTTGTTTGTCCATCCTTTTTTTTTGGTGAAGGCTAGAAATGGTAATTTTATTTCCATTTTATGTTTGTGGCTATTTTATGCCTAGTTTTCTTCATGACAGATTTTTATTTGAACTAAAATAATTTTCCATTGTGTTTCTTTCCCTGATTCATCTAATTGAAAGTGATCACAGATCCTCTTTGCCTTTCCAAATTGAACGAATAAAGCCCTTCTGGTTTGCTCCCGTATGATGCTCCCCATGTCAGTCAGTACCTCATATCTAACCCTGTTTCACATCCTCTTTCGTGTACACGGCTGATGAGGGCACCACATGTCTTTCCAGGATAACTCTTAGGATTTATTTGAAAAGGGCATCATTAGAGCCACAGCTTTCAAAGTACCTTAAATAATGCTTTTCAGTGTTTCTGCCTGTGGGGTGAGAGTGGATGGGTGTGCAGGGAAGCACAAGCTACAGGTCACAGGACATACTCCTAAAGGGAATCATGTGGCACCTGTGAGGACTGTACCCACCCTGCCAGTCAAGGCTGGGAGGGGGTGTTTTAAAAGCATGAGCCTTCAACACTACCTTCTTCAGCCTTTCTTTTCCAAGTATGTCTGCTAATTATATATCATTGTTGGAAAAGGGCAGGGTTAAAGCTGTGGAAAAAATAGAACAAAGACTTGTAGAAGAGGGAAAATGATTTTCATGATAATACGTAATGATTTTCTTTGAGGTTAACAATACATAGGCTACCATCACACCACACATCTATCACAACCTGCATTTTGTAAAACTGAACTATATTTGCACTTACATTTTATATTTTATACTGTGAGTTTTGTGTCTACTCTTGCCGGCAGCTAGTGAGACCAATCAGACAAACATTCAATTTATTTTGATGCATTCAGCTGGAGTTTAGCTATGAGACTGAACATAGCATTTTAAAGATATTTTATTTTGCTAGGGAGGGATTTCCTCAGTCTATCTGGATGCAGGTTTTAAGCATTGGTAAAAGACTTTTTTTTTTTTTTTTTGAGCAAAAGTCATTTCAGGGAATTAAGCATTTCTATTAGAGGCTATGAAGACACCATAACCAAAAATTTTGACTGGATCTACTTCTCTCTACAGTCCTTTTCATTTCTCATGAGCAGCATATTTAGATACCATCCATTTTTCCAAGGAATAAGAAGGATGACAGTGAAATATAAGACAGTGGGAGATCATCATCTCATTATCACTAATATTCAATTTCCAAACATCCCTGGTTACAACTGCTGTTTTCAAAACAGGGTTTTACAGAGTGACAAGGAATTTCTTTATTTTCTCTGCTCCAGGGAAGAACAGGCCTGTGTTAATTTCTCTGGAATAAACATGCATACAGCCCACATTGTCCTCCGACACCGTTGTTTACAGTTGTTGGCCCTGTCTGGTGTGCTGTGCATGTGGCCTGTTACAGATGTGTGGAGTGTTAGAGAGGCCCAGCTTTGCTGGCAGCACGGAGCAGCTATCGCTCTTTGTCACCCAGCTATTTTCGTTAGGTCTTATTCATGTGCCCCGAGAGTGAGAGAGTCAAAGTCATCTGCCCGCTGGTTATTATGCTGCTGCACAAAGGGGTCCTTCAGCCTAGAGCAGGAGACTGAAAACAAGACTGTTGATAAATCATTGTGGCCCATCCTATTCCTATTTACTATCGCTGCAGCTGCCTGAAGTTAACACCCACATCTGCACATAACCAGGGTGTTTTTACACCCAAAACCAGAACAAAAGCTCCATGCATGGAGACCACATATCAAGAAACTCAAGCAAGTCCAAAGCTATCTCATGTAGTTTCTTCAAGTACTGAAAATATCTTTCAACCACATTTAAAATATTACTACATGTTCAGTGTAATTTCTTTCCCCTGGGTGGTGTCACAAAGCTGAACATGTCATTGGGCTCAAGTTTTAATATTAATGGACGTTTATGTCAGAACAAGTACTGAAATCTGCTTTAGCTAACTGTAGCCAATTAGAAGATACTGCTAATCAGAATATAACCCGTCTCATGGACTTTTCCTGTATGCCACAAACCCCAACATTACTGTACCAATAAATGCATAGAATTTCCTATGGTCTGGAATCTAAATATATTCACCTTCAGGTGTGTACTGGGAACAACAGGAAACAGTATCTTCCTGGCTACTTGAATATGAATCTTCTGCAGATATTTGTATTTGTTGGAAACAAAATACACAACACCTACCAAACAGAAATGAAATCTCTCCATTGCTTCTGGAGCAGCTATCACTGAGTAACTGACTGTACGTTAGAAGCTACATTGACTTGCAAAGCTGTATTTGCTTCTGATATATATCTTTTCTGTCTGACATCATTCAAAATGTTTTATCACATGCAAATCCTTACACCAAGGAAGACAAAATCAAATATGCAGTACAACGTCAGTGATAACTAGTCAAGCAGCAATACAGAGAAAAGCATTAGGAGTCATCTTGAACTGAAGTTTGCAAAGCAATGCTGATGAGCAGGAGGTGGGTTTCATGGGCTGCATTAATAAGGCACATTATTATTCCTTTTCCTTCAACATTGATAAGGCCTCAGTTGGAACAATGAATACAGTCCAGGGTCTGGCACACAATTTATTTCTTTGAAGGTTGAGGGAATCTTTGTGGAAGGTTTTAAGAAGAGGTTACACAAATATTTCCCAGAGGTCTTAAAGTTGGATTGAAAACTCTCCAGACACTCCCTCCAAGTGCTATATAACACTATTTACATCTGTGAATATCAAGGTTAGAGTTCCTGGTTAAAAATAAACCAAAAATAATTGGAAGAAAGAATGCCAAAATAAAACCAGAAAGCTATTGCTACACTAATGGATTTTTGTGCATTAACCTAATGCTGGTATTAACAACAGCTGTATTAAGCCTTTTCACAAAGACTTCTATTTAACAACTGTTTATAAATTACCCACACATGCTTAAATGTACTTGGAATTTAAGATCAAAAAACCTGTGTCCTCACTACAAACTCCATCTAATGATGCAGATCATTTTCCAGAACTTAATTAAAAGATGACAGCTATATCCTTCCTGAAAACAAAGGACTTTCAGAGGAAAAGAACAAACATCTTGATCATCCCACTGGTGTTCTGCACTCAGGGCCCTTCTCTTTGGGCTAATTTTGGCAGACATGGATGGTGTCTCTGCCCTGGCAGGGAAGGATTTCTACAGGAGCTCACGTGCTATCACAGAGCCAGTCTGCCAGCACAACCCTGAAGGGGGGCTGACAGCTCTGAGTCCCAGGGAGCACATGACCTCATGGAAGCGGGGCTGCTGCCGGCTTTCCTGGGTCCTGAGAGATGCGTGAGCCGCCCCCGGCTCGTTCTGCCCTGGTCCACTGCAGCACCGAGCAGAGCCCGGGCTGAAAGCACCTCTGCTGAACACACACCGGCACGGGAGCAGCTGCAAGGGATGGAGATGATTCATCGCTTGCCTTCGGGATTTCACAGACGCAGCTCCAGCTTTCAGCCAGGGCAGTACAGATGCAAACCAAGCCCTACTGTTGTCTAAATGCATCCTTCCCACAAGCACCTCAGCCTGATTCAATTAACAGGTATTGGACACACTGAGTCTAATTCCCTCCTGCAGATCTATCACCCAGCTCCTCATAAACCAGCTTCCTGTTAAAGCAGCATTGTCAGTCCACACACAGACCTGGAGTTACAGCCCATGAGCACTGGTGCGTAATTTATTTTCCACATTTACCTACATGTGGGTTTCACAGTATCAGGTAACAAACCCAAAGCAACACAAGGTCGATGCAGTTATTCAAACTTTTTAATAGAAAATAATCTCAGTGAGCAGTTTACTCAATGCCTACAGAGGGAGGGAATAGTCTAAGAAATGTTACAGCTTAAGTACCTTGCCTTTGGGAACTCTTTAACTACCTTTACCTGTCTGCTTTTCCCAGATGCAACAACTTCAAACAGAAAATTACACACACAGAATGGAGAAAAGCACATCTGGATTGAGGCTGCACTTTACTCCCAGAAATCAAGAGTGAGTGCGCCTTCCTGGGACACAGCTTCTTGATTGCCCTCCTGCTGCAGGAAGGACCTGTAGCTGTCAGGAGGCAGGAGAACAACCAGTTTAGTCTTAGGAGCAAAGCGGTATCAGCCGTAGCACAAGAGGAATGAGTCCAACAAGGCAATATGAGTCAGGGCCAGTGAACACACAGACCAAACAAAATACACAGCACACCCAGCAGCTGGGCAACAGAGGACAGAGGCTGGAATGGTTTGGAGAAAAGGTGGCTCATCGTTGCCCTCATGGCAGCCCTAACAGTGTTCCAATTTCACAGCAGTGAGGCTGCAGAGAGCTTAGCCACCCTGTGACTGTGCAGTGTGTGCATCCACAGTGTCCATAGGGGCCCTCCTTGTAGGAGATGATGCACCCCCAAGGTCCCTTAGACCAGGAGCCAAAACAAGCTTTCTGGATCTCTGAGGTCTCTCCTGCCTCCAGAGTCCTCCAAATAAACCAGGGCAATTCCCTTGCTTGTGTGGGCTGCCCTGCTTCCAAGGCTGTGGGCAGAGTGCTCATTTCACAGGGGAGCTTGCACAGAGGTCTAAGATCTCCAACTACGAAATTATTCATATTAAAATTCTACAGAAAGAGAAAAGCTGAGTGGGAGAGTTACTACCCTAGATTTATCAGAGGAGAGGTTTAAACTAAAATGAAACTTCTGGATAAAGCAAAATATGTAACTGGCTCCTTGGTAGGTCAGAGTATACAGCACGCAGTGAGCAGGTGGAAAGGGCTCCACTGATGCTGTTGCGGCTCAGCTTCTGGAATCCTAAAATGGCTTCAGTGGAGCTTTCCTCCAACTGATGACCATCCTGCCAACACCACAAAGCAAATTTCACCATCTTTACCAGTACCCAACGCTCACCTGCCAGGGAAGAACCTCTCTTTGCTGTGTTTCCCTTGCAAAGAGCTTTGGCAATGCTGGCTGAGACCTATCCCCACCCCAACGCCCTGGGCAGGCCCCCCTTCACCTGAAACACAAATGCAGATAATGTGAGCTGTGGCAGATGAAGCCCACTGGAAGGAATAGGCTCAGAGATATGAGAGATCCTACAGCACAATTTGTACCTATAAAAGTTTTGCACCCTAGAAACACTCCCAGACTTCCTGCCCACCAGTCCTCATGGGAAGGTAGCCAGGGCCAGGAGATGAGATTTCCTACACCTCAGTCCCTTCTCCAGAGAAGTCAAGGATGTTTCACTGATATGCTGAACTACCAGTTACTGGTTTGAGTAACTCTCGATCCTGAAAATCAAAACTTTCATTATCTAGCAGGAAAAAAAGAAAACCAGCAAGGCTTTGCAAATGTTAGGCCAAAGTAGATGGGAGATTTTTGTTAGAATACAGCGCACATTACCACAGCCCTTCTAGTGCCCGCTGAGCTGAAGTGGCCTGAGATATTCTGTGCTCAGCATGAGAGATTTCTGTTTACAAAGAACCCAGCATCCAGCATTTTCTTTATAAAAGCAATGAAGAGCACAAATTCCGGTTCTTCACACCATTTTTCTGGACCTGCAGCTGCTTTGACACTGTTGCCAGAAGGTGCAATTCACAGTCATCCCAGACCAAAGAGAGCTTAAGTCTCATAAATCCATACTACTGCTTTGATGCTCTGCACCTTTCTAGGTGTTTCACAGAAATCTCTGGGTGAAGCAGTAAAAAGGGGAAACCTACAGTTAATATATCCCCTGTGACATATGACCCAGGCTGCAGCTTTTAGGAGTTGTTATGATGATTGTTTGGAGCAACCAAGCTCAATGGAGGCTTTCATGTTCAGCACACTGCATCATCTCCAGGGAGTTTCCTTTACAACACTTATAAATGAGAAAACAAGATAACTTTAGACTGCACAGCTGCAGGGTGCAGGAGGAAAGCGATAAAATAACACAGAATTAATCCATTCATTCAAAGGCCACTAAGTTGTGGTGCCATAGATTTAATGAGGTTGGAACTCTAAATGGCTAACAAGTTAAAAAAAATGTCATTGCGCCTCCACACCCCACACCAGCCTCCTCTGCGAATCTCCCAGGAACTGCAGCAAGAGAGGCTTTCCACATTATATAGGTCAGCACCTACTCTAAAATTCATCTGTTTTAGTGAAAATTGAGGGCAGGCACTGGAGACATGCTCCCTGACCCCAACTCTACAGAGCCATGTAGCTGGAGATTATTGGGGTTTTTTTCCCTGACATGCTGCATTTCGCACCTCGCAAGGCTGAAGTGCAGCCACACCACACAGGTCAGGCTAATGTTCACCCTCAAAGCCATGCTGGAATGCCTTGTGGCTGTTGGGATGAAGTGGGAACTCATGGTTTAGATATATGCACTGCTCAGATATATATTATAAGTAAAATCAGATAAAAGAGTAGTACACCCTATTTGGCCAAGACACCGATGTACTGCGAGGGTTTCAGTTACTGGGAGAATACAGAATACAGTAAATTTTTAAGTGGTAACATTCTATTACTGACACAAACTCCTGGATGCAGGCTGTGGTGAACACTGCCCCTGGCCAGGCACACAGCAGCCACTGAGCACCCAAAGAACCAGCGTCACTTCAGATCCAGCCATTCCTCCCCACCCTTGTCCTCATCTGCCTGGGCACAAAACTTTTGCTTCCACAAAAAAAACCCCAAACCCAAATGTGTTCTCCCTCCTTGAGGAAGGGGAGGATCATCACAGGTGACAAATAAGTGATGCAACATTAAGAGCACAAGGCAGTTGTATTTCAGTCTGGTCAACCTGAGAAAAGAACCTCAGCAGGATGAAAGTGGAGGAAGAAACTTGATGTTTTTCAGAAAATATTTGGAAATATGGCACTTCACATAACAGATGTGTATCACAGGAACACTAAGGCATCAGGGTGGCTGCACAGTGGTTGCACAGGGTGGAGGTAGGGACTCTTCATCACGTCACTGCAGTGCTGAGTCAGAGCCCACGAGTCACCACGACGCCTCGTGCAGGGCTGGCACCAGCGGTTCCTGCGCAACAGAACTCCTGCAGCACTTCCTGCAGGGGCAGCTGTGGCAATGTGCAGTGCTCCGGACAGATTCCTGAGGAATTGAAATTCCCCTGGGTTTTCAAATAGATCTCTCAGTCTTCACTTCTGCCTTGCAGAGGCTTCTAGTGGTAGCTGATTTCAGTTTGAGCACAGAGATTTTCACACAAACTGAAGCACCTATAATCTACTGACATGAAACTCTTTACATAAAGTAGATTATTCCATGCATACCATGTATTTAGAACCAGTATTAAAAACAAAATATATATACAGTGATAAGAAAATTTGCTCTACTTGGCAGTATGATTCTCTCCATGTGTATTAGTTTTAGTAGCAGGGAGAGCTGCTGGGGTGGCTTCAGTGAGAATCTGCTAGAAGCTTCTCCATGTCCAATAGAGCCAATGTCAGCCAACTCCAAGGAAGATCTGCCACTGGTCAAGGCTAAGCACATTCATGATGGTGGTAGCACTACTGGGATAACAGATTTAAGGAGAAAAAACCCCACACAACAGCAACTTCAGCCAGAGAGACGGGTAAGAATATGGGAGAGACACAACCCTGCAGACACCAAGGTCAGTGGAGACGGAAGGGCAGGAGGTGCTCCAGGTGCCAGAGCAGATTCCCCTGCAGCCCATGGAGGTCCATGGGGGAGCAGAGACCCACCTGCAGCCCTTGGAGGACCCTACCACATACTCAGTACAACACTCTGTCCCACACCATCCCATGAAAGGGCGTGGGAGTAAAGATACACTCCCTGCTCCCAAGGCAGCTCTCCAGTAGCCTCACACATCACCTTTATCACAGAAGCTCCCTAGGCTCACTGCTCATACTTTTGGAAATTTGAAATGCCACTGAAATCTCCCACCACGGCCTCTGCCACAGGTCAGGTGCTCAAAAAGTTTTGGCACAACAAACTGAGTTCTTAGGTTTGGCTGGATTTCCAACATGAGGCAATGTCCCACAATAGAAAGCGCTTCACACACGCACACAGAAAAACTTGGTCCAAACTTTGTCACAGACTGGAACAAAACACTGCCTGGTCAGGAAGCACAGACCCTGTGAGGGAAGCAAACCTCATGTTGTTTATCCCAGTTGTATATCTTTCCAGTAATTTATCATTGCTATAATCTACTGCCCTAAAAAGGATTATTTATAATCCCTGGGGACATTTTGTGAACTCCCAAGGAGCAGCCAAGGACACAGAGTATCCCACAGGTTGGGAAAACCAGAGGTGTGAACAGGCTGTGAGTGACACAAACTATATGAAATATCATAGCCCCAGGTGACATTGTAAATGCCTAAAAACCTGCTAGCAGGAAACAGTAAAAATAACTGGAACAATAAAAACTACATAGAATACTTCCAGCATCAAGTGAACAAAGCTGAATAAGCTTGCAAAGCCTAGAGCTGAAAGCAACTCAGATCTGGGTTTTGAAAATTATAGATTCCTCATTTTAATAAATTTAATCCTAGTTCAGCTGGCTAGGTTATTTCTGGTAGCATAGTTTGAGTGTGCCAGACTTTTAGTTCACGCACCCAAGACATCTTTACAGACATCTTTACAATCTTAGCTGCACCTTAGCACAGCATATTGCCTAAGGTCTGTGCTGGCAGAAGAAACAACCCAGAACGTAATGGCAGTCCCCCTCTGGCTTCTAAATATAGTTTAAGCCTACTGCAGACTGAAGAACTTTTTGGATGTTTCTTACAGAGCTTAACATCGCTTCTGTGCAGACTGCTGTAAAATAGATATATATACAGACGCACAGAGAGGTAAACACACTTAGTGTAGGTGCATCTGACTCCATTAAAAACATGTGCCCACTGGGCTGTGAATAGCAAAATTAATTCTGCATGAAAAGGCTCTTATTTTTGTGTTTTTGGCAACAAACCCTCTCAGATAGATGGGTAAGGTATAATCAGCAGTCTGCTATTCCAACACCATTACACCCACACCCCAAACAACCTTTCTCTTTACTCTCCCTGTAGCTTTCTCCTGTCCCGAGAGGTGCAATTGCTGCCATCGATGCAATTTTACAAATCCCAAGAAAAAACTGCTTTAAAATCCATTGCACGACTCATCCATGGTATGGACAGCACAGACCTGAGTGTGATGCAGGGACACTAAATGCAGCTGAGCTGTGGACACACCCCAGGAGCACACAGACTACGGCCAACACAGTAAACGCACTACGCCCAGGGATATTGATCTGTGCCATATCCCTACCATCAATATATCTAAATCATCGGGATTTCTAGGGGGGTGGTGGGGGTGGGGGAGTATTTTATTTATTAAAAAAAATCTCCAGAAACCAAGAGTTTAGCTTGTCCTTGGGATTTGCAGTGGTTTTGTTCACATGCTAGTGCACAGACTTTGTCAAGACCTGTGAAACACAGAGAAAGGGGACTCAGTGGTTAACACAACTAACACTCCAAGTGTGTGGTTATTAACAAGCAGTATTGCTGCTGGGGGATGTTTGTTTTTAAGTGGAGCATGCTTTATAGTTCCTAGCAGCAGGCATGATTTCTGTTAAGCATTATATTTGGCCCAAATTTAGAATAATTTGCTCAAGAGTACATACAGGTTTATCTAAAAACTACATCTCTTCTGTATTCTGTTCAGAAGGTGTCTATTTATGCCAGCACTTCTGCATAAATCTCTTCAAAATAACCATTTCCAAGAAAGGCTAAAATTTTATTTCCATATTGTCTGCAGGCTAATCCAAATAAGAGAAATACCAGTCTTACTACGGAAAGAAAGGGATGAGAGGGAGAGAGCAGTTGAACACACTTCACTTACAGAAAACAAAGATGGTCTTGTTCTGTACGGTATTGTACAGTGGCTAGTGCTATCTTGATCCATTCAATTTCTTCTCTTCCCAGTGCTCTCTCCTCTTTACTATCTCCTCACATCTATTTCCATCTACAGTCAGAGAAGCCCAAACAGAAACGCAAGCAACTTCCTGCCTCCAGGTAATGCAGCCAGCTGTTGTACACTGCCTGACGGAGCAGCAAAGGCTTCTTTGTCCTGGAGGGGTTTGGTTTTGTTATTAAAATATCTCCTATGCTAATGATAGATTAAAGGAATAACCACGGGCTTGTCAGCATGCGGTCATGTAATCCATTACCAAATGACCATGCCACTCCGGGGAACACACTGCTTTCCCCGGAGGTGAAATTTTCAGGAGGTGCCCAAATTCTCCATTTGCTGAGACCCTTTGGGCTCAGGGCTCTGCACTGTAGAGGAACGGGGAGGTTTGCACTCAGGACGACAGTAGGAAATTATCAAACTGCTCCTTGGCAGCAACAGAGCAGCACATCCAGCACCTTGTGGCTCTGTGAAAGGGAACTGGACCTGCTGTCCCTAATCAGCAGGACAGAAAAGCTGCTTTTGTAGCAAGACTCTTTCTTCTTTTGTACTTCTGCCCAAGCTGCTGCCAGCAGATATTGGCAGGGATTTCAATAGCTGTTTTGAATCACTGCCTGGCAAAAGCACTGGCAGGTTGAACCTGAGCATCCTCTGTGGAGCTGCACTGAGGTTTCAGCATATTCCTGGTCTAGCTCAGCCCACAGACAGAGCCGCCCTTTCCCATGTGTGAGATAAAGGAGCCTGAAGAATACGTAAGTATATGTATTCCCTGCCCACTGCTGTCCTCATGGGAACCTCCTTGTGGCCTGTTTCACAGTTGCCACCATTGTGTCCAGAGTTGCCCAAGTTTACTTCTGCTCTGCATCTGTGCAGCTGTCTGCTATTCACTGGAAAATGAGACTGAAACACAAACCAACAGCTTGTATTTCCTTTTCAGACTGGAACCCCATTTTCCTCAGACCCTGAGGACAGGGACTGCTTTGAAGAAGATTGCTTTACTTGGAGAAGCCAAGGCCAGGTTAATAACATAATTGCTGCAGTTGAAAGGTGTCACTGGTAGTTAGAAAAAGTAAAAAACTTCACACCCTGAACACAATCTTCTCCTGAGGAAGTCCCTGTGGTGTGCTGTCCTCTCACAAAAGGAAATGTGCCTTGACATTTTGCTGGCTATGGGAGGCAGGGGATGGGGAGGTGGCAGTTTCTCAGTCTCAGCTCCTTCCTGCCCCAGAGGGAAACAGCTCAGTTCCTTCACCTCACTGACACATACTACAGAGAGTGGGATGCAGGTGGGAAGGTGATGATACTATTTCATGCATCAGCACTGGGATTTGTCATGTTTTGATCATGGAAGTGCCACATCCAGGATTGCAGAACAGATCCAGTACTCATTTCCAATGATGAGATGAAAGCATGCAGGGTAGCTCCCTTTTCCCATGCTGCCATAGGGCTTCTTGCATGCCCATCAGACATAGTTCTTTATGACTACAGGGAATGGTTTCAGTTGAAACCGTGACTGTGATGTATCCAGAGCCACAGCAAGACTTGTGGCAACAGCAATAGCATTACAGGATTACAAAAGAGGGGTCAGTCCTTCCTGGCAGCAGCAATAGGGGCTGCTTGTAAACTGGGAAGAGACAAGAGGCTCCTTGGCCCAGTATAGAAGAGGAAAATAAAACAACGGCAGAAGGAAAGAAAACAAAATGGAAGATCAGGAAAAAAGCAGCAGCAGACTACAAAACCAAATGTGTGGCTGCCTGCATCCATGGGAATTTGTTATTTCCTGAAGCATTTCAGGAGTTCCTTCCCTAAAGCAGCACACCAAGGGGCTGGATGAGAGTCCCACGAAGCCAGACGCCAGGTAAGGGGCAGCCCCTCAGCCCAGGCGTGCAGCTGTGCAGCCCACAGTGCAGCAGGCCTGGCTGTGCTGCTGGAGAGCCCAGGGCTCCCTTCAACAAAGGGCACCTGACAGCACAGCCAGATGTGCACGGCCACAGGAGGTGATGTGTGACACTGCCTTTGTGAAGCACTGCAAGACTGACTGCTTGGGAGCACTGGCATTACCTAAAATGTCACGACACTTCCAACCCTCCATTTTCCTTCCATAGCTCTCTCATTTCTTTTTCATGCAAAGTATTATCTGAAAGGGTGGCTTAAAGTCTCCGTTCCTCAAACCATGGGTACACAGATCTAAAAGAGCAATCACTGTTAGCTGCTGTGACCCCTCAGTGCTTAATAAGCCAAGTAAGCACAGGACAGGATGCCGAGTGTCACAGCTTCCTTTGCTAGTCAGCTAATGGTGACCTGCTTTTTTCCCCATAAATGAAGACCAAGATGAATTTCTCACTTCCCTGGACATCCTCAGCAGCTGCCTCTCTCCCTGTTCCTCCACCCATGCTGAGAGTCAACCTGAGAGATCGCTGCTGGTGGTTCAGACCTCTCAAATTCTTGCAAGCCAAAGCAAAATATTTTTCTTCATGTTGTATTTCATTTGTGGAATAAATGAATTTTGTGGTCATTAAATGCTCCCATGATGTGCTGACATTTAACCATCCCTTCAAGCTCTTTAGTTTACATTTTTAGTTTGACATTATCCCTTAATTCTTTTAATGAATTGTGCAGTTTTGTAGTAAACTGGGCAGTAAATCATACAGGCTCTTTACAATTGGTTTTACAAAATGGGCTTTAAGGACAGCACAGGGAGAGGGCCACATTACTAAAAAAAAAGAAAAATAGGCAATTCTGCTACTGCCTGCAGCTTTGAGCTGAGCACTTACTGTCTATTTTCTTCTGTTTCTCTTTGACTTTCAACCTTTGCTGTGGCTCACATGCTTGGAGGCAGTACATTGCACACTTGGCAGGTGAGCTCACCTTGCCCTTCCTCCCTCCTGCCACCCAAGCTCTGCAAATACAGTTCCTCTGCCTTTGTTTCCAAAGTGTGCGTGGCAGGTATTTCCTCATGCAGTTGGAGGCTGTGCAGTCAGCTTCTGCAAAGGCTCAGCCTGAATAGACAAACACATTGCAGGAGACATGGGCAGTGGCTGCAGCATGGTGGAAACCTGTACACAGCCTAAGAATTGCTGGGTCCAGCCCAGCACACCTGGAGCAACTTCAGCTCTTTCCAAGCACAGCTCAGTAGTCGCCCAGATGATGCAAGACAAATTGAGCAGCACAGGTACTTTGATGATGCCATAACACTTGGTAGAGATAATTAATACACTCCACTGTGCAGGGAAACCACTGAAGCCTTGTATTCCCACTGCAAGAATCAAGTGGAACAAGTTCTCAGTTTGCAAACCACCTTACACTGAACCCCCAAGAAAATTCCTGAGTTTAATAGTAGGGTTAGGGTGCAGCACAGCATGCTTAGCTGCCTGTGCAAGCTGCCTTACTTTCAAACCCTACAACCTGGGGTGGGGGAACCAGGTACAAAAAAGGTCACTATTTTGATCACAAAAGCAAAGAAAACACAGGACACAGAAAAACCTGTCAGAAAATTCCAGGAATAGCCAATCGGTAAGAATTTAGATTATCTGGGATGCCCAGCATATGAGCAGGGAAAGAAATTGAAAGTTTTAAGTCCCTGTGGAATATTCAAAATGGGAAGGCCACATTTCCTTCTAAGAGCACCAACCCACCTTTTGGCCCTTGGCAGGTGGGAAGTCATGAGGAGGTGGCAGATTTTGGGAGACATGAAAATCTGACTGCTTCTCTGAGATGTGCCATGCAATATCATTATCATATTGGCCAGATTATAGAGCATCCCTGTTCAGCCTGCAGCTGTGTGTATTACTGATGTAATTGAAAGCCAAGCCAGAAAGAAGATGAAAAAAAGTAGAAAAAAGGGAGCAAGAGAGAGAAAACAACACGTTTTAGTTTTAGCCTACGACACTTGGGACATTTTATATCAGAACAAGTGGGCATTTGTGTGGGGTTGGTCTGCATAGACACACCATCAGAGATGTATTTATTATTTATCCAAGCTCTGGGCCTAGAGAAAGCAAAAGGCTTATGTAAACCCCCAGTTGAGATTTCTAGATCTTCACTTAGACATTTTCTGTATCAGCTTCCCATGGAGACAGCCCACTCAATTAAAGAGAGAGAGAGAGAGAGAGCAAAAAGGATTCCTTCGTCAGAGTGAGTACCATTAAGTGCATGACTTTGAGCTGCTCTTGTGTAGCTGAACTGTAATTTTCCCCAAAGTGGGGATGGGAAGAGCACAAACTACCTCCTGCTGGAAGGAAACTACAGGTATTACCTCTGTCAATACAAAGCTGTCCAAGACCAAGCAGCTCAGCTCTCTGCCCTCAACAGGAGAAGAGAAAAAAAGTGATGCCTCTGTCCATCCAGTGTAGCTGCCCTGGCAAGGAGGGAGCACAGAAGAGACAGTCCTGGACACTACGAAGGGACAGCCACAAGTCCTGCATTCAAAATTAGCAGTGAAATTACACGCTCTCAACCTGACTGTTTACACATAGGTACCTCACTCTTTTTTCTGGACACAATCATTCTGTAGAACTGGATGGTATTGGATCAATAATTCCAGGTAGTGGTGCACCTCAGGCCTTTCCCACAGCCTAAATATTGGCCTTCCAGTGGTGGTTACCCTGACAAGGCAGAGGTTGCTGACATGAAGGTGCACGTTGTTCACCCTGTGCTTAGAAAGAGTTTGAGAGCAGTAGTCTCGGTTCTTAGGAATGGTCATATGTAGCATCACAATGCTTTGATACTTAGCTTTGGAAATGTTAGCTCTCAGGAATTCAACCATACCTCAATAATTAAAAGCCTTTTGCTAATAACATTGGCAAGGAAAGTGTAGGTGGTCAAATGAAGCTCACACTGTGTATCAAAGGTCAAAGAAGCAAATAATTTTTAATTGAATATGCAAATTGCACAAACTGTCTCGATGTAAAGGCATTTGAAAACAAAGATGTGAATTTGGTGATCCCAGAAATCAAAGGAGATACATCTAACCTTTAATTAATTATTTGCAATTAGAGAGCTCTCAAAAGCAACAGAAGACCATTCCCAACTAGCTTGGGAATTTCAGCTTAAATAACAGGGAGAAGGCAAGAAATTTAGACTTGCAGACTGAACATAATTTGGGCTCTGAAGGAACATTACTGTTTACTACAAAGCTATCCATTTGCAGTTTTCAGATAGCTCCAGGCACTGCACTTTTGCATTCCAGCTATTTATTTTGTGATTTTACAATCCTTATGGTTTCCTCCATCACACATGTAAAATCCCCAGAAAACCAACATCTGACAGACCAGGCAGGGAAACAGAAAAACTGACTTTACACAGTGTTTTGTGAAATGCAATAAACTAAACAAATAGAAAAGCAGGTGGTATATTTTGTTCATTAGTTTCATCTACCTTGGGTGTTGCTTAGAAAGCATTAGGTAGGCATTTGCTAATAACTGTGTGTGTTGCAGCAGATGGTCCTCCATTAAAAATCAGATCTCAGACAGAGAGCTCTGGGAAGCCCTTGAAGGACTAAAGCAACTGTCAGTCATGTATTTATGCCTCTCCAGAATTCAGTCCATGAAGTCAGCCTGTGTGAGCCGTATTACCCAAAGGATATGCCGTTCTGTCCTGTCTCTATCCTGCTGAGGTACTGATCCTTTACAGGCAGCACGTGGTCTGCAGCTTTTTTCTTTAACTACTCATTGCAAAAGGGTGGTGAGAAGCAGCAGCAAAGCTCAGTGCTAGTTCCTGCACTGGCCAATGACTGGCCATAAATAAATCAAAATAATAGACAGATACGTTCTTGACAAAGAGCATAAAATACAAGCTAAGGCTGTAACAGCAACACTTTTATTACATTTCAGTGTCCAGGGAAGGCTGGACTCTGATTATGTCTCACCTTCTAGATTTCCCTATGCTGGCTCACAGATGAATTTTTAAAACCTAATTTTGATGCAGTATCTTTGAACCTCAGCTTCATCAGACATGGTGGGGAGCTGACAGACGTCATCTGTCTCTGCACAAAAGAGCTCTTTATGGTTTAGGATACAGAGTAACCCCAACTTGACTGGAAAAAATGAAAGTGCAGAAAGCGCCCTTTGCACATCACTAAGTGTGAACGACAGTCCGAAGGCAAGAAAATGCTTGCAGTGCCATCACTGTGGTGTGACTGCAAACAGTCTGGCTTCCTGGGAAGCCAGAGCAGTGCTCAGTTTTGCAGCCTTCTGCATAAGCCTTTGAGATCCAGCCTGCTCCTGCATCACTGCCTCCAGCACCACCACCACCACCTCTACTCATACCATGGTCACCCCTCCAGCAGAAGGGGTGAAACAGAAAGAACCCCCAAAACTACTCTAAGAGATCAAAGCAGGGGATATTGATGTTCATCTACCTTTCACCCAAAGCAGCACTTGGTGTAAGGGACTAAGCAGTGAAACGTGCCATGCTATACTATTGTATGTCAGGAGATGAAGACTCAATACACTCTGGAATATTTTCAAACATGACATCAATGCAGATGCCCTGGAGAAGATTTTCCTCACCCTTCCGTGACTGAAATGTCCCGGGAGTATGCATTTATCCCATTTGAAGTTGACTCACAGGTTGGGGTGGGGAAGGAAAGGCTCTGTTCCTCTGTACATGCATACACATTTTCTGTCTACCCATATTTAAGATGGAAATAATCCTACCTATGTCTTGTATAAATCATTTTAAAATTTGTGGATCAAAATGCAAAAGCAGATGACTTACTGATATAGAAAGATTACCTCTATTCCATGGCACAGCAAAGACTGGCTGCTACCCAAGCACCTTGGCTCCCCTGAGCACACACACACTGCATTGCTGCTCCTGTACCAGGACTTTCTCAATTTGTGAAGAGTTTGGCCTAAGGTTTCCCTTATGGAAGCATTTTTATAAATCAAGAGGGAAAAACTTCCACAAATCATCCGTCACCAAACACACTGTGATGCATGACAGAGACTACTTCTAGCCAAAGTCACAGAAGTAAAGGACTCTGTAAGATTTCCTCAATTAGTCAGTGTAGAGTCCTACCAACAAAATCTGGTTAAACATAAATAGTCTTCCTTAACAGCAAACCCAAATCACCCACAGGATGATTGTACCTGCTGCTCACATGCATTTTCTTTCCTTAATACCTCTGACTTCTAGACTCCAACCCAAGGACATTATTTCTGTAATAAAGAACTTGCAGAACAAGCACACAACTGCTGCTAAAATATTTGGCTCTCTAGTTACTTAGTGGTGATATTTAAAACGATATAAACCCATCCATATTCTTGGCTAAACTATTTACAGTAGCTCCAAGTGCCAAAAAGATGCAGGTGTGCTTGTTTAAACACATTCCTGTGGCTTCTTTCTGAGCTGACATTGTTTTTGGGTAACTGAGCTTTCACTAAAGCATCCATGTCAGCTATGACAAGACCCATCATGGTCAGTGCACTGAGGAGGAAATTCAGGCCCCATGCAGATCTTGTGCCCCACGGAGACTAGCAGGGAGAGGTGGGGACGGAAAGCTGCATGGACTTGGTCATGGCAGCCTGAAGTTAACTTCTCCTGGTACGGCTCATTTCCCTGCCTGCACACGGAGAGGTGTGTGTTTTTATAGCCGCTTTCACACTGCAATGGACGCATTGCTTTAAATATCTTCCCAAAAATAGTACAGCAATACCTTTAGAGAAATAAAGATGCTTTCCAAATTTTTATCATCAGTAGAGAGTCTGAAAAACTTTACATACCTGAGCAGAAGGCACATCTGCTATGTAAGTAGCACTGCATGGAGAAAGTTATTATTGAATTACTGTAGCACTGAGTCAAAAGCACTGCATCAGGCTGCAATCCTGTCACACCCTGCAGCAAGGAAAGCCATCCCTGTGACCTGAACTCCACTTTTTTTTTTTCTTTTTTCTTTTTAACTGCATCTTGGCATTACCATGTCACCAATCGCCTTGTAGACTTACAGCTTTGAGTAATCCAAAAGGGACTATAACCAGTCTTATTGCTCTCTTACAAGGAAAAGGGTTCATTATCATTATGTTCTAGAAGTTTTTATTTAAATTAAAATGTTGTAAGTGTTGAGAATTGATACTCATCATGTTTGAGGCAAGGTCTTTAATAACCAACTTTGAAATATTATTGTGTCGACCAAACCTTTGCAAACTTGTCCTGTGAATTACCCTGTCCCATAACCAGCAGTCTCCTACCTGCAGGACTGTCAGACCCAGTGTCACCATACAGGTGTCACTTCTCCCACTCTGTTCAGAAATGCTTTCATCATGAAAATGTCAGTGTCCTAGCAGCAAAGTACTGAAAGTAAGAGAAGGCCCTGAGTACAAGTAGTCTCGTGTTTCTGCCTTGAACATGATGTGAGCTCTCAGATGTCCAGATGGTTTCCTGGCCTCAGGGGCTCCCTGTACAGGAATTCGTTGCAATGTTTATGCCCTTCCCCTGTTTCCCATGTGAGGTTGTGGGGTGCACGTAGGGCTTGGCAGTGGGACAGGCACCCCCCGGCCCCACTCCAGAGAAACCTTTCAAAGAAGGGGGCATCTGTTAAGGTCAGCTTTGCAGAGTAGCTCCCCAAAATACAGGGGGCCCCAGCGAGGCTCAGCAGAGCCTGACTCCCTGCAGAGGAGATGCAGTGGTACTGCTGAAGAGAGGGGCAAAAACTTGAGTCATCACCACACACCTCTTGCAGATAACCGCCTTGATATGCTTCGTTACTATCAGAAGCTTCAGCCCAGCTGCCAGGATCTATTTTGCAACCCAAAAATGCAAATACAATTTCCCCATCTAGTGGTCCAGCAGAGTAAAAAAGCCACTTTTTTACTTGCAGCTGATGGAGGAGTCGCATCTGGCAGGAACATCTCCCGGCTGAGTGCTCATCCATCCCCAGCTCTGCCCATCCCAACAGCAGAAAAAAGCAGTGGAAGAACAGAGATAAACCCTATAGCAGACTGCAGACCCACTAATAAAAACCAAAACTGAAAAAAAACCCCAAAAAAATTAAAAAGCAGACAAAGTAAACAAGCAAAGCTGCTTTTTGCACTCTAAAGGATGTATAAAGAAATGTATTCCTTAGGCTGATGCAGGACTTAGTCCAGTGCATTTTGAAACAATCAGGAGACTGGTCTGACAAAATATCAGAATTACCTTGGAAACTCTGACAAGTCATTAGCTGTGACAGCAACAAAACTGTGTCCTAGAGCTCAAATTCTCATTCACAGAGTATAGGTCTGACAGCCAGTGTTATTGGCGCAACACACAGAAATAATAAACTAAACCCCTTTGGTGAGACAGCTTTCAGCTGCTGTGAATTACAGGTTTACATTGGCCATTCATTGCCATGATTCTCCTCCCTGTGATGGGATTTAAAGCAATGCAGGATGACAGGGCAGGAGTGCCTGGCCTTTCTCTCCTCCTTCGCTTCCAGCTGGAACTCTCAGAGGTTTTTGAGGAAGGAAGGACGGGGCAAGAGCAAAAGCAGCCCCCATCGAAGGTGCTGTGGGGGCAGCAGTGACCAGGCACCTCTCTTCCTTCCCAGCCATCCCAAAGAGAGAGGGTGGTAGAGGCCACCCTCAGTGTGCTTCCCAAGACATTCTGTTTGCAGCAATGAAGGCCAGAGGCTGACTTTTGGCGCTGCTGGAGAAGCAGAAATACTCCCCTCATGGCACAGCCCCACACAAAGAGACCCCAGCCTGGGCTCCCGTTTGCCTCCAGCCACTCACCTTTTCTCAGTGTCTGGTCCTCACAGCACTCAACCGAAAGCCCATGCTGGAGATGTGCCATCCCTTTCCAGTCTAACCACAAGCCACACTCCATTCCTTGTGTTTTGCACTTTGAGTAATTACCCAAACACAATTTGAGATGAATACTCTGTGACATTAATGATAAAAGTACTCATGGCCAAGAGAATTTAGTATCACAATTAATACAACCAAACTCCCTTGATGCAAAACTGAACTGCATTTGTGCCCAAACTGATTCCAGTGGTATGCAGGATATCTGAGACTTGTTCAGTTTTCTTTTGGAAAGAATAATCAGGAAGGTATTTTTACTTGACCCATTATAATTCAGAAAATATCTCCTCTCTGTCATTTTACATCAGCAGCAGAGAAATGGTTTCTTATTTCCCATTTTGTTTTATGGATTTTCCATAGAGAATATCCAGTGCATGAAAGAATGAGATACACCCACTTTTGTTATATTAAAAAAATCCACATTTAAACATATTTCAACTTATCTGTTCTATCCAGTTTATAAGTAGTCCTTGGTCTGTTCACCAAAAAAAATTCATAGCTTTATAGAGAACAAGATATTCTCATAAAGATCAGGTTTCATTTCAAGAGAGAGAATGTCTAGCTAAACTCACAAGAGAAAAGGAAAGAAATTGGCCAAATGGATCCTGTCTATTCAGAGCTTTTATTTGGGGCTTTTCTTGACCACTCGTATTAATGTAACAGACAGCATTTCTTCATAACCACCTTCAGTTCAAACTGGCCATAGCTGGAAAATAGTTTGATACCTCAACAAGCCATGCAAATTATTTTGCTGGCAACTTTAACAAGGGAAAATCCCCTTGGGGTGATCTGGTCTGCACAGCCCAGGGAGAGAGGCTGCTTCTGGCCTGTGGCTTCAGATTATTCTGGGCTTGGAGAACACAGAACGCACATGAGACATCAGAGGTGGGGAGCAATGGGCAAAGGGAAAAAATTTCCCTGGCCAGCACATGCTCCCCAAGCTGATCCTTATCCCCATGATCAGCTGTGCTCATTCCTCTCAGGGAGGACTTGGAGGGAAAGCAAGGGAGCCTGCCAGATAGCTGAGGGGAAAAGCACAGCTAAATCTACATCCATTTTGTTGTAGCTGTAAAGAGGACAAGACAAGCCTTTTCAATTTTATTACTATTGGAAGCAGCAGAGGTTGGGAACTTGGGGAGTACAAGGATTTGGTGGTGAACTTCAAGTACAGGAAGCTAATCATGGGAAGTTTTTATTGTGAGAGGTTGTTGGGTTTGGGGTTTTTAAAACAAAATTTAATTGCATAAACACCACAAAAGAGAAATTAGAAATTCATTCACATCCAAGGGAGACTGCACAGCAGGCTCAGCTGTGGAAAGCCCAAGGCCAGTCAGAGCAGCACCTGGAGAAGCACAGGGTGTTACAAGCCCCATCATTAGCCAGCCTGGAAAGAGCCTTGAAAAAAGGGAGTTCCCATTCCATTGAGCTTTTAGAGAGGCCCAGATTTTGTCTCTATATAATTCCCAGCATCCTCAATACTCATCATCTATCCTAGCAGCAGAAGGTGAAACCTCTGGGAAGAGACATCCCTCTGTGACACATTTCCAGTACAAGGCAGCTCTGAGTTCCTCCCAATATTTTCTTGTTTTAGTGCTAACTGCCAGATGAAGTTCTGTATGATGCTTTTCTGGAAAGTGCTGCCAAAGGGCCACCACCTTACACCTCTGAAACCACCAGGATCTCATTGCTTTCCCTTCAAGGAGGAGGCTTTCTTTCCTCCTTCCCCTAAGCAGATGAATAATTTTTTTCTCAAGCATGCAGTTGGGTTCAGAAGACCCAAACCACTCTCTCCACAGAACATAAACAACTTAGAAAGCAGCCTGAAAACTTTCCCACACTGAGGTTGTCACCTTCTCCCCTCCCTGTAGGAGGATCCCTCTGAAACCAGGACAGTAATTCAGTTTTCTGGCTCCCTCCCTTTTCACTCCTTCATTTAGTGTTAACAAAACACAACTGTGTGCCAAACACAGCACAATGTCTGCAGAGAGGAAATGCATCTGGGACAGACAAAAGCAGGAGCTGCAGCTCATTTCCCGCAGGCCACCTCAGAGGGCAATGCTCCCCTCAGGCCACCAAGGCCAGCCAAACCACTGCCATGGGCACAGGGCAGAGCATTTCAGGGTCTGGGTTGTGGAGCTGATGCCATGAAAACTTCATGTGACCTACAAACACTGGTACCTGCTGCCAGCAAGCAGGCAAGGGGAAAAACGCTGTACACCGTAAAGACCAACGTGCCAGATGAAGCTCTGCCCACAACACTGTGGGTCAGCCGCTACAGACTGTTGCTGCTCCAGTCTGGCAGCATCATCCAGCCCAAAGTCAGGCACCTGCCCCTCCTGGCCTCCATCTTTGCTTTTTGGCTTGTCCTCCAAGAAGCTTAGCAGTCACTCAGTGCTAAGGGATGCAGAGATAACTTTCTCTCAAGAACTGAAATGTCAAGACGACAAGAAAGCCTCTTGGAGCCTTTCGCAACAGGAAGGAGGCTGTTACAGCAGTAATTTACTGTGGTAGGTTTTGCAGTGTGATTGCAACATATCATTACACCAGTTTTATCCTTTTCCATTTGGCAGACACCAATTCCTTCCCCCTGTTCCTTACAGAGCACAAGCCAACATGGCTGCATTTCAAATGGTTTCAAACTCTGCCAATAACAATATAAAAAAAACCCCTCAACAACTGCAAAAATTCTCACAATTGCATTAGCTTACCCAAAACTAATACATACTTATATACACACACATAAGTAAAACATATATACAGGTCAGCCAACTTGAAAGGGTGGCGCCAGAGAAATGGTGGGGTTGGTCTCTCTGCACAGATAAAACAAACAAAAGATAGGTTGAGTAGGAGCCCAAAAAGAGATGGGCTGTGCAGGTCTCCAGGCAGATAAACTCATGCTTACTTGATAGCTTGCTGACTTAAATGCATTAGGTACTTTCCAGGCACAAAGGGAAACCACATGCCCTCTGTGTGAGACTTCTTTCTACAAAACATGGAGTCAGAAGTCACAGGCCACAGAGACAGAGAGAATCAAAGTTCAGTTACTACCAGGGGGAGGGAGCATTCAGGAAGTAAAATACTTAACTGTGATTTTCCCTCCCCCACCAAAACCCCAGGCTGATCTGTTCTCGCCCTGCAGCCCAACAGTCCCACGATACAAAGACAGGCTCGTGATGAACACCTATCTCTGAGAGGCTAAAATGAGTATTTCAGTTGCTGAGCCCTTTATCGACACCAACGGAAATAAGAAATTGCTCCTTTTAAGTCACTGAAGTTTGAGTGGGACAAGGTCGAGGTCAAGGAGAAAGGTGAGCACTCAGTCTCTAGGGAGCTCCACAACTCTGCTGCAAGGGGATTGAAAACCTCCATGAACAGAGAGAGCAGAGAGGGAAAATGGGCTGTCACTGCCTCCATGGGCAGCGAGATGAGGGTGGGATTTGTTACACACAATTTTCTATTTCTTCTAAGGCATTTGTTCTCCTTTTTTTTAAGCTTTGGGACCATATGATAGGATGCCTCCTCTGATGCCGGAGCTATTTCCATTCATGTCCAACTGCTTTTTACCAAGGAACAACTCTATTGCCAGCATCATTTCCTTGCAGAAACTGCTGTTCCTTTCTCTTAGTGAACTGCAGTTCAAGACCTGTCAGCACACAGATGAAAAGGATGAGAAACATAGGCCAGGGTTGGGAAGTGCATTCCTCTCCAGGCTTGGCAAAACAGAGGTCTTCCCAATGGAATTACAGACCCACTACCTACAAGAGCCTCTGTTGTTTGTGCAACCAACGTGTGGGGAAAGGCATTTTCTTCCCTTGCTATGCTTTCTGGAGATGGCAACGGGGCAATTTTTGGGCATATTCCATCTGGAGGAAGGTGCATGAAAGTCTAAATTCTCCTATTTGATCCTATTTAAGATCCTTTGACTGGATACCCATTGGAGAGCAAAGCATTACATTAATCTTCCCATCTAAGTGATGGGGAAAGAGAGAGTTGTTATCAGCTCAGATTAGCTCTCACTTAATGGAAGATACTCCTGAGATATTTTCAGAGGTTGGTAAAAATAGGACAATATATTAGTTTCTGAATTAAAGGAAAATAAACTGCTACAAGGTACTGAGCTTATCCTTCTGAGGAGCTGTCTGCAATTCAACTGAACCAATGTAATTCTCACTCAGAGAAGGAATTCCATTTTAAAAGATATTAAAGAAAATATTTGTGACAGTTGCAACCATTCTGTAGCATAAGTCTAAGGAATTAGCAATTAACATACAGTGATAATTCTGTATATGTATTCTAGATTTCAAACTTTGGTTGAGCTCCAATGTAATCAAGAAACACTCATTTTAAAAATATATTATCTACAATTGGATTTATAGTTTTACCAGGCTTCGAGGGGATGGTGGGGGGGAAGAAGAGAGGTATAGAGAGGCAGCCACTAATCTTTCTTACAGTTAAATTCTTGTTTATGATTTTAGCAGTGCAGCATAAGTAATGATGGGGAACAAAAGAATTTATATTTTCTCATTTAATAATGTGAAGCTTTAAAAAAATATTTTCTTTAAAAATGGACTTCAATATCTTGTCATAACAATGAGCCCATTCTCTTAAAGGTCAGCTATTACACTTTCTGTGAAAAAAAAAAAAGAATAATCTTCTTAATCCTAAATGACTACTTCAAATGAAACAATAAATGACTTATTTCTTTCCATCCTCCTGCGCATATTACCAGCAAAATATTAATGAAAAGCAACTCCAGTGAAAAACCCTCTGAGGGCTTTTAAAATGTGGATCAGTTCAGCACAGAATAGCAAATGCATCTGTGTGGTCAACAGAGTGAACACATTTACAGGAAACAAATCTGCTGAATGAGAATTTGAGCAGTAAGAAGGAAAAGCTTGCATGTTGTGTAATATTCTGCATGAAATACATTTGAATACGTTGGAATACTTCTATATGCAGATAGACCCTTTATTCAATCATGAAAAAATGTTTTATAGCTCATTTTGATGATTAAATTTCATAAATCAAACAATTTTAAAATAAATAAGTGGTTTAAGTCACAAGGGAGATTACAAGAGGTTTTTATACCACAAGTTCCTTTTCTGATTATTTAAGAAAATTCAGTTTTAAACACTCTTTAGTCAATCTTTGACTGAAAGTCCTTAAAGAACTAATCCTTCAGAAATTAAACTTCTATGAAATCAGTTTATTGTTCTTACTAAATAACTGTTTCAGGTGTAATTCTCAAACTCTATGCAAGTCCATTAATGTCAAAACTAAGCAAACAGAAGCAGCTGTGAATATCTACTGTAGACAGTGTGTATAGAACAAAAATTATTTCAAGAAAATCTACAAATACCACCAAGTTTGCAAACTGTAGATCACCTCAACTGTGTAAAATCCTTGCCAGTGCCCAATCTCCATTGAATTAAGTAAATTCCTGATGTAAAGGAAGTGAAGGTTTCTAACATGAAGAAAATTATATACAAGCAGATTAAAAGAAAATACCAACAGAAAGCTTTAGAGAAAATTCAGAGCAAAATGTTTATGCCAGAAACTAGGCTGGACTCCAGCCTAGATGGCATGTTTTAAAATAGGAATGCACACACACTTCCAAATGTCAAAGAATCAAATTAAGAAGTGAAAGGGATGGACGATGCACTTCATTTACTTTACACGATAGCATTAAGAAGATAATTTACTTGAAACTGACATTTTATATGGAAAATCCTACCTGTTGGTCATCAGGGAGGAAAATATCATTGGATATCTTCATTAGTGGCACTGAGCAGACATTTTCAAACAAGTTTCCATAATGACTTTACGAATGCCTTCCTAAAACGCCCATCCCTGGGTTAGCAAGGCTGGAGCTCTTTCCTACCTTTATTGAACTTAAAATTCAGTTTTCTTAATACAAAGTCCTTGCCCTTTTCTTATGTAGCAGCTCAGAATTGCAAGAATCACATTCCTACCGCTCTGAATAATACTGAGTAACATCTGCTTGAACTGTCCCACATGACTTGATACCTTCAGCAAATGTCACTAGTCACCTGTTTTCCTACATACCTGTGAGTTCATTAAACAGCGGATGGCTCTGGAGTCTCAATGAAGATTATATTCCCATGTGAATACTGGCAATTTGTTCCTCCCTTTTTTCTGCTTCCTCTATTTGTGTTTATTAATCCATTAAAAAGAAAACAAATTAAAAAAGCCCCAGAATCATTTTATTCTAGGACAGCTTAGTATCCATACAAACATATGGTGAAGCACATACAGTAACTTTACACATCCGAAGACACCATATGAAATAGGTGGTTTTGTTCTTGACACAACCTTAAAAAAACCTGATACCTTAGTAA
The DNA here is from genome assembly GCA_013400975.1 of Atrichornis clamosus. Classification (NCBI taxonomy): domain Eukaryota; kingdom Metazoa; phylum Chordata; class Aves; order Passeriformes; family Menuridae; genus Atrichornis; species Atrichornis clamosus. The sequence goes on along the minus strand of WBMZ01009812.1, from coordinate 116,698 downwards.
TTTTGACTTCTCATGGTGTGAGTTGCCATGCCTGTATGATTTGTGTCTTTTTATTACAACATTCCACTTCTACCAACTTTTATATCTATATTCTGACTTAAACTGGGTATTTCTTTTCAGGCACTGTTTTTGTTTATACGTGCAGTATTTGTTTCTTGTCTGGTTTTACTTGCTGTGATTGACAGGGGCTATTTACTTGTAATATAACTTGCTATTCCCTCACAAATGTATTCTATTCTATCATTTTTAATCCTGGATTATAGGATTTTCATTATTTCAACTGCTTGTTATGTGTCACTCAGATTTGTGAAGTTTTCCATGCTCGATGGCTTTTCCAGTTTGGAAAAGAAATGCATATAAACCTTGGAGATGTAAAATGCCACCAGAATAACTACAGCCAACCAGGCTTGGCTCAGGTGAAGCCCATCTTTCTTTCTAACAGTTAATCCAAGTGCTGTCCCACTTCCTAGGAGACCTGACCCCAGGATGCTAGTGCCACCTTTTCAACTGTTTCTTAGCTGTGGCTTTGCAGTCGGTCACACTTCGAGTGCCTCTGTGAGAGCACCCTTGGCACGGGGGTGCAGCTCTCAACAGGACCCGCACCCCCAGCCCTGCTCTCTCCCCTCCACCTCGGCAGCACAATCGTCACAGGCAGAAATGGCAACACAATCAAATGCTTGGATGGCTTCATAACTGAGCTCAAAAAGAAAAAAAAAGAAATGATGAGGCCTGCCTGATCTAGGAAACTGCTGGCATAGCAACAGCAGAAAGGCAAATTGGTGCAGAATATTTTTCAGCAGTAAAACATTATTTTTAAGGAGTCTAAGGGAAACCCTTCCCTGCTTAGTAGGCTCCTTGACAGAGGGCTGTATGTAAGGGAGGAGAAAAACTGCTTATTTGGCAATTTGGAATTAAAATTTCCAAAGTCTCACATGAAAAGTGGATTTTCAACAGATGATGGCGCGTCTTCTTCAAATCTGAGCATGAAATATTAAGTGAAAATAAGGTCAAGGTGACTCAAGTCTTCACAATAAAACAACATATGTTCATTAAATATTAAATGAAAATACTGGCAAACAAGCTTGACTCTTTTTTAAAAAAACTGGAAAAGTTGAAGACTGAAGAAATGAATTGGAGATAATGTTTATGGATTTCAGTAAGAAATCTGATACACTGCTGTTTGATATCCTGAGGGAAACCATTAATTAAATTGGCTTACTCTGAAATGCAGTTAAATTGATACAAAGCAGGCCACAGAGCCTCAGAAAAAAAAAGTGTAATCATAAACCAGAATCCTCCTAGCATCTACCAGAGCAAGCTTTGGTCCTTCTGACTGCATAAGGGAACTGAAAAGCCAAGATGGGAGAAGGTTCCATTTTCAAGCAGAGATGGTGCTAAATAGCCAAGGAGCTACTGAAAATGAGAGAAAGACCTTGAGATGGCAGAGCTAATGAAGCAAGGTTTGTGTGGGACATTGCCTGCACTAAGATGTCTCGGAAACAGGGAATCTAATTGGCACTCTGTCAGTCTTCAGAAACAGTGACAGCAAAGACAATCTGGCTGTGACACCAGGGAGCAAATTGCATCTCAGTGCACAGGGTGATGCTATAGCCCAGTAACTCAAACTAGGCAGCTACTGTTGCCTTGCTTTAATGATTTCTGTGTCCAAGGTGACCAGCTAACGTTGCTGATATTTACTGGTTTGTGTATGCAAGATCTAACACCTTCTCTAGCACATATACATATCTCTGAAAAAGGGATGTCTGGGTTTGAGCCCACACAGCTGTCACTGACCTCGCAGTCAGTAGTCAGAATGCCAAAACTCAGCTCTCTATCAGAGAACACTCAGCAGCCAAAAGGCAAACAACTGGAGAACAAATAGGTGAACTCAGCTATTAGTACCAGCCCCAAACATCTGGAGACTGGTTTATTGCTGCACTACAGCTGAGTCAGTGTCTGAGCTGGGTACAGATTGAAAAGTCCATTAAAATGGGTTTTCCTATCAAAGTTGCAGAGCTTTTGTTTTGAGGTCAGAGTAGAAAGAGAAGGAGGGAAAATTATTTTCATAATTTTGGGACTTTATCTTCCAGCTACAAGAAAAGGGGGAAATACAGAAACAGATAAATGGGAAACAGACTGTGTTTCCCCCCAAACTTTAAAATTCTCTATGGTTGTGAGAAAAGCTTGTGATGGCCTAAACTCCATTTGAGTTTTAGGGCCATACCATCATTTAACACAAAGATTTCTTCTGGGTGAAGAAGTTGCACAGTTCTGCTCTCAACAATGGATTTTATGTTCCCTTTGACACCAATTCATAGCACATCAGCAGCATGATAGGAATTACAGCATCAAGTTGCCTATTGGACTTTCCATCCTCATCTGGATGAACCCTTGGCAGGAAACCACCACTCTGGACCACTGCAACCCTCTGCCTCCCAAACAGACCAGTGCTGTGCCATACCCAGAGTCCCAAGCCACTGAGGACTTTGAGCTAGTTCCCATATTTCAGAAGAGCCTGTCTGTAAAGGGCAGCACAACTTTCTAGATTCCCACAGCTGCCTGAAGAGACAATCCCAAAAGCCAAGTTCACCCTCCTGGGAGGGTTCTCCCCAGTAGCCTTGGCCAGTAAGGAGGAGGAAAGCAAACCCTGTCTCCCTCCACACCAGGGATATGGCAGTCACCAGTGCTGTGGCCATCAACTCCCGGCACTGAATGAATTGTTCTTTGGCAAGCTTGGCTTTGGTGACAAGATTAATTTCACTCACTTCTCTCTCTAAGGCTTTAAATGCTGTATGTAAACCTTTAGAGTGTTCCAACCTTTTTTTAATAATATACTTCTAGTGCGTCTTCATAAAAACTGAAAACCAACTGCTTTTAGGACATCTGTAAATAGCTTATTCCTTATCCTAGGGATATACTTTATTCCTAGTGCATGCAGGAATGTGGCACCAGGTCCATGAAATTTCCCCAACATATGGGGAAACCTGGATAAAACCCAAATAGACCAGAAATAAATTTTTGTATGTGAAACAGTTTGTACAACATTCACATGAAGGTTTTTGTGTACTTTTCTTTTTCCTTTTCACAAGACTTGAATGATTTCAATTATTCAGAGTATTTCAAGGGAAGCAAAATGCACTATAGAAATTAATACCAAAGTCCTGACGAAACACAGTGTTTTGCAGTTTCAGCTATGTTATAAATGACAATAAAACTGTCCTGCCTGATAATATGGGAATTTGCTCCATCCTTAACGTAGTTTCTGGAAGTGCAACAAGTATTCCTCAAAGACCAACATGTTTTAATTGTTAACAGTAAATGTTTTTAGAACCTGTGAGACTAAAGTCATTATTGCAGTGAACAATTCACAAAAATCTCAAACAAAAAAGATGTCAGGCTTCAGATTTGCTCTGAGGCTTCAAAAACACCACCACCCTTGTTCTAAGCAGTGGGTCTAGAGGTGCTCCAGCACTCAGTCCTGCACCACAGCTTAGACTGACTCGTGTCCAGTGACATGGTTACAGTGCCACCACACTGGATGCAGGGGATCCAAAGCGTGTTTGCTTTACAAGCAAGTAAATTTAGTCCTCAGTAAATGCCTGTCTGTCCAGGAGCTGCTGCTCCTGCTCAGGGCTAAGGTGGAAAGTGCAGAACTTGTTGTGTCTTTACAGGCCCTAGATTCTTCAAGATGGTTGTGCAAGGAACAAGTAGTCAGAATTAATCAAGCTACTGTTCATCTACATGACTCAGACTGAAAGGCAAATGCAAATATCTTGATTATATTGTTCCTCAGGAAAAAATCTTCCTAGTAAGAGCCCATGCCCTGCTCGTGAAGTGATACTTGATAGAGATCTTAAGCAGAGAAAAGGTTTATGTGTCCCAGTTCTCAAGTTTTGTTTCACTTTAGTTTCAAAACAATATATAAGTTTACATGAATGTCAATTAGAAAAGTCTCCATTTAAAAAGCCAAAAAACACAAACCACCAATTACAGTTCTGCAATGTTAGTTCAAAATCATTTGTAAACAGCAGTAACATACAAGGTTGCTGAAATTTCATATGAATGGTTTAGTCAAGCTGTCATTCTCCAGACACGTACTGACCAAACAGTTTTGGCAATGGACACCAAGAAGCTCAAATTGAGATGAAGGGAAGAAAAAAATTCAAGCCTAAATTCTTGGATTTACTGAGGGTAGTTTTTTTTCATTTTGGGGATTTGTTTGGTTGGAATCTTTTAAATATAAAAATTTTTGTTAACTTATTAAATGCACTGATTTATCACATTAAATTTTATTCTGTTGCCTCTTTATGATAAGGATGATAAAGTAATGAAAATGCAGACTTGGATGAGAAAACCCTCTTATATCACCAACATCTTCTAAAAAAAGTGATTTCATTACTATGGAGACAAATCCCACTTCTTCCTCGGAATTAAGTGTCTAAACGACTTGAAAGCTGAGTGGCAAATTTCACACCTAAGCGGAAGAACTGAAAACAGAATTTTTTTTTTAATTTCCTGCTTTACAGGGAAAAAAACCCCAAACCATCCTTATATCCATTAGCCACACAGTTCATCTCATTTATTTTCAGGTAAGTCCACCTTGTCAGAAGGCCACCAGGAAGGTGGGGAGGACAGTGGCATGTCACATGAGATATATTTAAAATATTTGAGACAGGGGTCTTTTCATACAGATGGGTGTTCCCTGGAACTTGGTAAAGTAATTTGCCTTTTATGATATGGGGACCCTGAACTGTTGCAATAGGGATGTAAGAACATATTTGACTTTTGCTAAAAGGACTTGAATAAATGCTTGAATTGGTCCCAGATGTTAATCTTTCTTCAAGCTCTAAATGCCTCTAGGGGATTTAAAGAGCAATGGAGGACTTTCCCCTCCCCCAGGTACACAGCAGCCACGTGGTCCCTGGCAGCCTCTGTGCCTTAACAAAACACCCATGGTCGTGTAACCCAAACTCTGTCTTGCACTTCTGCAAAATATCAGCTCGGATGGCACACGGGAAGGGCATAAGGAAAAGAGGAAAGAAAAACAGCAGAGAAAGTATTTTCCTTTTGATATTAGCTTTCCTTCACGTCATCATCCTAAGACCAAAACTTGGGATTTGCTGGGAACACAAAAGCCACTGGCAAACTCTTGCCTGCACCTCTGTCACCTGCTCTAAGCTAAAAAGCCTGCAGGTTGGTCCTCACTGCTTCACTATCTGTGAACTCTGACTTCCATTTACAGACCTCGGATGCAGCTGGAATTGAAAATATTTCAGAGAGTTCAGAGGACTGAACTCCCAGATTTTCTCAACTCTGAGTCAGTTAAAATTCCTCATCAGTGTTGTGCTCTATGTATGTCAACAGGCTGCAAAAAAAGTGCTGAAATACTAAATTTCGTGTCCAGTTCTAGATCAAATGCTTTGCCAAGCTGTGGTTACCTCCAAGTCCAATGTGGACAGCAGGAGCACACAGCCCTGTAGCCCGAGCATCAATCCTAGCTGCCAGCATCCTGGGCCCATTAGAAATTATTCAGGCAGGCAAATATTGGCAACGTGACCGCAGTGTTAGATAGATGGAATATAATGGTCAAAGGAGAACAGACCTTTGCATGACCCAAAATAGAGGGGTCAAATTCTTTGAAAACAACATGCTTTTTGATGGGTCATTCACTTCTGCTTTGTCTTTATTTAGGTGCTGAACAAATGCAGCCCCTATTGAGTACTGAGGCAGCAGCTTATTTTTCTTGGAGCAGATTGAGAAATGGTGAAGGTTTTCTCCGATTCTAGGAACTCCAGGTTTCTGCAGTCAGAGGTCAAGAGAGCCCGACTGATAAATTCAAGTGCATATATTTATCAGCTCCTCAATGGGTGCTGCCCTTCCCCTCTCACATCAGCCCTCTCCCCCTCTGGCACTGGGGGGACACAGATGTGCAGCTCTGCAGGGCAGGGGCTCAGCTGTCCCCCGTGGATGGGTGGGTCCTGCAACCACAACACCTCCTCACTATTTGTGATGCTGTCAGAAATCAATACCAAGCAATGCAATGCCTGCAGCCTTGTGATGGAAAAATAATTTTTAAAAAATAATAATAAGAAGAAAATCAATAGTCTAACAGATCCTGCTCAGTTCTGGTCTGCTGAAAAATAGGAGCAGAGAGAAAAGCTCAAGCACAAGGAAGCCACAGTGCAAAATTTACATTATTGCACTAAGCAAAGCAGCAGGTGTGCTCAGCAAGAAGTCTTGCCTTGAGAAAGGCCAAACATAAACAAATCTCAGCACCAACACCAGGAAAGCTGTCACAGACAAGCAGTAGTAAGGAGGAGTATGACAGAGCATTTTCCCAAGGCAGGAGCAGCCCTGCTGAGCTTATAGGAACACACTCAAGATCTTTCATCTCTCAGCTGGCTGCAATACCATCTGCTTTACTGACAGCACTTTAGAGAGGCACCTAAAACAAATATTAAGACATAAAAGTACCTAATAAAACAAAGCATTAGAGCTTAAATTGAATTGGCTCCCGAACAAGAGCAGATGCATGATGGGATTGGTTTCATTGGTGAGGAAAGGTTAACACCCTAACAATTAAAGATTTTCCCACTCATATTTTCTGTTTGTTCCTGAAAGGTGGAAATGGCCAAATTGACTTTATAGTGATTCTTCTTCTAGGGCATAGGAGCGAGAGGTCATGTGCTGTCCTTCCTCAAAAGCATTGTGGTGCTTTTGTCTGGGAAGGCAAGTGGCCCCCCAGGGCCTGAGAAGACCCAGACGGGCAGTAGCTCGAACTCCAGAGGTTCCTCTCTTGCCTGGCCAGCAAAGCAATGTCAGAAACCAGAGTCACTCTTCACAGTTCTCACTGAAAGATGGGGATAAGCTTTGCTTTCCTGTGGTGAGAGTGTGCAGCTCTGCTGACGGCAGCGCTCAGTGTGTTCTTGAGGAGCTGCTGTTTTTTCTCCTGTGTCCAAAGTCCTCTGTTTATTTTGAAACAGTGACAAAGTCTCTGCTGCTCTCCAGACAACGCTGTTGCCGTGTCAGTACAAAACACAACTCCCCCCCGCCTCTGTCTGGCCACCCCTCCCTGCTTCTGCCTGTCTCTGTGTGACGGGTGGGAGGAGAACGATTTCCTTTTGCAAAATTATTCCTCTAAAACCTTACCTCAGTTGTTTCTGGACAAGCCTAATACTGCATACCTCTTCCAGCCACATGACTCTGTTGTTTTCCAAACTATGGCTTCCTTTTCTGGTCTGTGAGCATAACCCCAGAGCGCAACACACTGCCCACACTCTCCCAACTGCTCAACATCAACCAGCTTGTTGGGCTGGCAGGAACTTCTCCAGTTGTTCCCCCAGTGTGCACAGAAAGAACTGTTCTGAAGGTAAAGGTCAATTAAGTTATAGGCTATGTGAATGCTTTTTCCTTATGTTCCTAAAATCACTCCACATTAAAAGAAAAAAGAAAACCTTTCACAAGAGCAATTTCAGTCCATTACATATTTCCAGTGCTGAGCTTGTGGGTGTTTTACCAAGACAGAGATCAGAGAACAAATGAAGGAAGGCTGGCAGAGCTGCCAAGACCTGTAAGAAGCTGCAAATGGGCAAATAAGGTTACTGGTACATTTTTCAAATGTCATGGGGCTGAAAGACAAGAGTATTTAAATGACTTAGAAAAACAATGTAATTGAGATTTCTATCTGAGATTTTTATCTGAGCAAAGCCAACGTGACAAGCCTCCATAAGAGTCAGAGTGTATCATCTGCAGCCTCTTTTGGATATTGTATCACAGCACTCATATTCTTCTACTCTTTATCACTTTCCATACAGTTATTTAAATTATAAAAGTGAACCAAAGCTAAAGCTCAAGGAAAAAAATACAACAGTGGTACACAGGTATTGGCCAGTGGGATAGGGCAAACTCAAATTGGGCCTTTTCAGAGCAAGACACATGAGCCAGGCCAGAGCACCGGGTCCCCGCATGGGGCCACGCTGGGCAACAACACATGCCAAAGGCACAAAACTGCTGATGTGGAATTTACATACCTCACTTACACACCACTCCCTAAATCACCCTTGCTGGAAGGAGACAGCACTACTGTTACCCAAACTCTAGGCAGCAAAGGGCAAAACACTACACATGAATCTTAATGGAGTTATTTTTGAGAGCAAATATTTTTTATATATTTCATAACAGAAAAAGAGGGATTTCAGGGTTTTTTAGCAATGGGTTGGCTTGCACCCAGGTTGCCAGGTTGTCAGATGCAGACAGCCTAAGGTGCTATATTGGCATGCAGAGCTCCTTTCTTCTCCATGGCTGGCCTGTGTTTGTCCACAGCTCTGCCCTCATGGGAACGACCCTGCCACTGAGGTCAGACCCCTCCCTCCTGGGAACCTTCCCCATGCAAGGATCCTTGTCCTCAAGGATGGAGTCTGCCACAGGAGGGCATGTTGGCTCCACACCTGCAGGCTTGTAGCCATTATTAGCAAAAGTCTTCAGAGCCTCGCATTAGCACAGATATCACCACAAGAAACACCTGTGCACCCCTTAGCAGATGGCCCTTCACCTCTCCATCATCCTCTCCCCACAGTAGTTTCATGAGCCTTTCTCCCGGTTGCTCGCAGGCACCCAGGGACAATGGGCTCTGTTGAGGGGGCACAGCCCTGGAGAAAACCCAGGGCAGGCCAGGCCGGACTTCAGTTGCCTTCACTGGCACTGCACAGCCCATCCTCCCCTCAGCAATGGCAACAGGAGAAATCCAACCCCGAGAAATGCTCAACCTCAGCCAAAACCAAAAGCCAACAGAGCAGGCAGCCAGCAGGGTCCTGCAAGTATGCAATACGTGGCAGCGTGCTGAGTTTTATTAAACAGCAAGCACCTCGCAACAGAACAGTCTCCAAAACGTTAATTTTCCTGCAGTTGATTAACTGTCCAGCATCCAGACTCGCATTACCTCCGAGACTGAGTGCGCGTGGGAGGGAAACTGGCAGCAATCGCCGGGAGCGAGTGCCAGTGTGCGATCGTGAAGTGCTCTCACACCACATTTGGGATGATTGCATTCCTTGGGGAGATGCCAAATACTCCCCCTGCCCCTCTCCCCAAGTTTTTCCCTTCTGTTTTGGTGGTTGGGGATTAGGATGAGAGGAAGTCGGTGCCTGTTTGTTTTCCAATCGGACGCTCCTGCCCTGATTCCTTCAGGCAGGCTGACCGATGCAGACGTGCCGCCCCCCCCCAAACGCTTGCGTGCGAGGCTCTCAGGAGCCTCCCGGCTGCAAAGACCTCTTTTTAATAGAAGGGACGCCTCTTCAGAGCTGATTTGCCATGCGTTTTAACACAGAAAGACCCCTCTCAGCCAACAGCATTGTTCTTTTGTTGTTGTTCGTTTCACTCTGCGAACAGAAAGGGACCAAGCTGTCCCTGTCTCCCAGAGCACGTGGCTGCTACACACAAATGTCAGCCTCAGCAACAGGAACGAGCTTCTTCCCGTAAGTCAACATACAATGTTTAGAAAGGTCTGTGCTGTGGGAGGATTTCCTAACGTAATACAAGTCATCAGACTTAAAACACATGTCTACTCTGGTGAAATTAATAAAGCAACAAGGCTGTGTAGGAAAACAGATACAGGAAAACAAGAACTTTCTCCTGATGACTTCATCCCACAGGGGTCAACAGCAAATCAAGGCCAGCATTGGTTGGGAAGGGGAAGCTCTGGGGATTTCTTGGAAAACTTTAAAGGAAACTTGTAGAGCTCAATAACAAAACCAGCATTTTTCTTCTTAAAAAAAAAAAAAAAGAAAAAAGAAAGAAAATACCATCATTTTCCCAGCATTGTACCGTGAGAGCATCACTTATGCAGAGAATGTTGCAACCTGTATCATCAAGGAAGGAGCATGGCCTGAGCCACTAAAGCATTTGTTTCATCTCTTTTTTTTGTGTTGGCAACATAGGAACATGTGGATAACATTGCCTCCCCCATAGACCATATCTACCCATGTATTTTACTCAGACAATATTAGGGTAGAACAAGAAATGAGGTTAACATTTTTAAACATAAAAAGAAAAAAGCTTCCCTCAAAAGCCCCCAGACCATAGACCCCAAACCCCCAATAAGTCAGGAGTTTGAAGAAGCTACGTTGGGGTTGCAGCAGCAATGGAAATTTGCCCCTACAGCAGAACAGGCAGAGAGGGTCAGAAAGGATCAGTGGGCTGCCCCAGGCAGGCACCCAGACTGTGTTCACCTCACATACACTCAGAATAAAAAAGATATTTAGAAAATTTAATGGTGGATCTTTTTTCCATGTTCTCAACATAACTATCAAAATGAAAGCTGATCCTGTTGTGTGGAAGCCTCTGAGTGATCTGCTGGAGCCAAGAGGAAATCCTAGGGGATATTCACGGCTCTTGGCAGCACAGTCCTGGACCAGACTGACCTTGACCCAGCACAGCCATTCCCAGGTATGCCACTGCCTACTTCGACCAACCAGGGCTTTACAAAGTTGATTTTTAAAGTACATACACATGTACGCACTAAAAATAAAATAAATTTCAATAAAATAATACATGTTTGTGCAGTACACTGCAGTTAGGAAGGTTTTATCTCTCCTCTTCGTATTGCTTGGGAGCACTAATATGTTTCTCATGTATTGTCAGGAAGATCTTCCTCTTTGCAACTTTAAGTTCTCTAAAGATGAATAATCAGCTAATCTTTTAAATTTAAAACAAGTCAAAGAGTAGCACATTGTAGAAACCTGCTTTAAAATCCCACAGGCATGCAAACAATACCTTTCTGTGGTTTAAAAAATAACAAAAACAAAGCCCACACACACACACTTATGTTAATTCTCACAACCAGCTTTTATCAAAACACTTAATCTACCCTGAGCTTTTGTGCAAACAGCGGGAGATGCACAAGGTCTCTCATTTCCAGTACTATAAATGACTCAATATTCACTACTGAGTAGGGATAAATATACTCAGAACACCACCACCAACTCTGACTCCTCTCTGTGACCAAAGCTAAAGTTACTTAGAACACAATACAACATTCACAGAAACAAAACATTAGTCATTGGCTCCCTAACTTCATCTCGAGTCTCTTACCTACCTTCCCAAAGTTCAAGAAATCATGTGCTCAAATACAAAAAATGAAGCACTTGTTACTGGAATTCCACAAGTCATATAAAATGCAGAGTTATTTAGTATTGAAATATCTAAACTGTGAAAATGTTTAACTTCTCTTTGGTGAAAAAGTAATAGAATAATAGTCAACTACACTGACCTAGTTCAGCTACCTAATTCAGAGGATGAAAGAAAGTTTAATAAGCACTAGATGATTTTCCTCAGTCTTTACTAGCTATAAGACCTGTAAGCATGTGATGTTTTTATGTAGCCTCGTAAACATACTTTTAAAATTCTTTAGTACATGTAGTTATATTGACCTAATGAAGTTTATCATTTCAGCCAGAAGGATGTTGTTCTGTGAGGCCGTTACCGGCAGGTTTCCAGACTCTTATGAAATACAGCTGCTTCACAACCCCTGACGAGTCCAGACAGTGCCCCTGGCTACCTGAAAGCTCAGTGACAGATTTAAAAATACAATTCACAGGTCACTATCCTCAGACAAAGCTTCAGCTAGATCTAAGTATGTTGTAGTAACCCACCAAGTGCCATTTTAACATACTGTAGCTTTACACACAAGGCAAGAAAAATCTTTCACTATAATGGTTAATCACTGACACTCTCAGGGCAGTTTCTTTTATTGCTTAGGATTTAAATATGAGCTGCAACTCTCCTGGTGCTCCTCTTTGACACCAGGAGCTCTGGAGCCTCACACAGAGTAGTCTACCAGCACAGTGGATGTGCACTTCTCATGGCACCATATCAGAGCAACTGTGGCATCCCTAAATTTTAATGCCCCTAAAATTTACAACCACATCAACACAAGCCTAAAAAGCAAAGATTTGCATGTACTACTCTGACCATTGGAACTACAACTCCAAGTGTGAGTTCTACAGAGATCGCTTGTAAAGGGATGGTAAAGTTGTATCATTTTGGATGGGTTAAATGAAAATAGGTTGAAAGAAAGCATAAGGGGACAGATAATGCATGGTGTGAAATAAAAACTAAGCTATAAGCTTTCATAAAATGTATTTTCTACCAGCTCTGAAAAAATCAAAGTTGTAACAAAAACCAGTGGGTTCCTTTTCTAACACAATGAGGCATTATTTTAAACACTTCTGATGGCAAGTACAGGTGACAGCAATTATCTGAATGATGTGCTCACATATCTAAGAGTGATTTGTCTCAGGAACAACAGAAAGGTTGTGAGGATTCTGAATATTCTGCAGAGGTTTACAAAATACGGAAATGCCCACTTCTACGAGTGCACAGGTCGGTGAAAAGCCGCAATTCTGACATCTTGCCTTGGAAAAAAGCCATGAAAGGTCTAAAGCGAGGAAAGCCTCAAAGCATCATTAGGAGCTTTGTTACCTATTTGCAATGCCTTTGGCACCCCCTTCCTTAGCATTTCTCACTGCTCCCTCGGCCCCGGCTGCCCCAGCCCGCCCGGCTCTGCCAGCCCCGGCTCACCCGGCACAGCCCGTCCCTGAAGCGCTGAATAAAAGCAGCGCCCTCCCGCCCTGCCAGTCCCTCCATCTGCTGCCACAGCGGGGGTGTTGGGAGAGCTCTGCTTGTATGTCACACTGCACCGTGCTAGAAAATTCGGCCATCTGCCGTTGCCTCTCCTCCCATGCCTCACAAAAATATCGGGGACTAAATAGAAAGCAGTTCCTTTATCAGATGTTTTAAAGTGGTGCCAATTTGAATCATGACTCTTTTTGATTGCTGTTGTGTTCACAAGAACAAAACAAATCAGCACAGATTAAGGGATAAAGATGCAAGGCCAGATTTATGCAGGTAGCAAATAACTAAATATATTCAACAGCCTATCCCAAACCTGTATCTTACAAAAACATTTTTTTAACTATGATTTGGATGACTTTTGACCTACATGAATAAAACATGATTCTCTCCCAAAGCCAAGCCCTAAATTCATTACACAAGTTATCATGCTGGAATGTAATTTAAAACCACACAGTGTCCTACACAAAAGCACCCCATCCCTGCCCAGGCAGCACCCAGAGCTGAAGACTGAGCATACAGCAGCGCAGGGAACCCTCCTTAAGGTACCCTTTGATTTAATTTGCACTCATACATGAGAAGCCAAGCCCTGCATGAGACCAGATGCACAATTCAAAATATGCTTGGCTATACAAAAGCATTTTAAAGCAAGAAAAAATCAAGCATTTAGAGACTAAAATATCCTCTATAGTCCCTCTGTGGTTCAAACACCAGCCACAAAGTCAAACACTAGAGACTTTCAGGATGAGCCAGCACACAGACAACATGTTGCTACAGACACAGCAGACCCAAATCCCTGCTATGAAGTACAGCACAGAGGGACCACACTGCCTGGTGACACGCAGCTTTACAATCAACCTGTTTCTCCTACACAATTTTAGGAGAGGACTTACCTTTGTGGGTGCTCCCAGTGCACTGCTCCTCCTTGCTTGCCTCATCTCTCCACTCACCAGGGCCAGCGCTCTCCTTTTCTGGGTGACTCAGGCAGGAGCTTGTGGCAATGGAAGCAGCTGCTTCCCACAGTGCCCACAACCCCAAAGCACGGTGCCGAGAAGGCCCATCCTGCCCAGGGAAGGAAGGGGGTGGAGGCAGCTCATCACCAAAATGGCCCCACCTGGACCCAAGTAGCAGCTCATCAGCAGGAATGGTCCCCACCTGGGCAGCTCACCAACAGCCCCTCCAGGTGCACCGTGACTCCCAGATGGCAGCTGGGACATCCTCACCTGTGTGTGCCAAAGGAGCCTCAGCTCCCTGGCCTGCAGGTGCCAGCGTGAGGGCAGAGGCAGCTCCAGGCGTTGTCTCTCTTTGGCTGAAGGTGACACCTTGACCACCGGCAGTGTCTTCTGTGTCCGAGCTGTCCAGGGCCGCTTCCAAAGCCAGCTGGGACGGGCCAAGGCAGGGTGTGGGGCAGCAGTGGGGCTGAGGGGCTGTGTGAGGGGAGCGTGGGGCTGCCTCAGGTGGGTCACGGCCGGTTCTGGCCGGTTCTGGCCGGTTCCGGCCGGTTCCGGCCGGTTCCCGCCGCCCCTCTGAGCGCCTCAGGGGCTGAGGCGGGAAAATGCTGCTGGGCACCAGGAGTGGGGGGCAAAGGGGAGGCTGAGGGGGGAGAAACAGGTGGCAATGGGGTTAATTTGCCTTAGTTTCTCACCAGCCAAATGTATTTCAAGTGCCAAGAAATGAAATTAATTTTCCCCGGGTGGAGCCCATCTTTCTCCTGTGACAGTAAGGGATGTCCCTTATTGCCACCCACCAGCTGTCACCCGAAGTGTCCCTGCCCTGCCAAGGTGGGTGCCTGACATTTGGCCGCAGCTGGCCCACCACGGCTTGGCCGTGTCGTACCAAGCACAGCCATAAACCCTGTATGAGCAGTGTCCTGTGAGACACCCACCCTGGGGCTGGGACACGGATGGATTGTCCGGAAGCCCTGCAGAGGAGGGGTAGTGAGAGGGAAGGCAGACCAGCCAACCAGGCAGCCCATGGAAAAGGTGGAGAATAGGTTACAGTGATCCAAAAACCTCCAGTAAAAGGTCTGGAACCCCACCTAGCTAACCCACAGGGACAGAAATCAAAGCATGACTTGACTGCAACCTAAGTATCTCCTTGGGGAAATCCAAGGTATGATGTCGTTTAATTAATGTGACAAATATTAAGAAGAGGATTGAAACAGATTTTGTCTTTACCTACATTTAAAGTAAGGTTAGAATTTTTGCCTAGACGAGAAACTTCCCTTTCCAACCCCTGCTGAAGATTGGCAAATCACTGAAAATGAAGAGTGGGGACTTTTGTTGTCATCATTTATTGAAAATTTTCCAACACTTTCTCAATAGGCATAAGAACCCACATCTATAAAAAATAGGCTTAACACTTAATGAATAGATATTAAAAACATTAATGAAACATTACTTTCCTCTTCAGAGTAGTGATTGGGTGATATTTCTTAAAAGGTGCAGCACAGAGCTGGTTTCCTCCCGAATCATTAATCATTACTACTCCAGCTAATAAGCAATGGCAAAGCACAGGTTTGCACTATTTTTTGCTCTTTAAAGACCTGTAGTAGAAACCCTTCCCAAAGTCAAATATGGAGACTGTCATACAGACTTTTCCTAACAGTTGTTCATGTTAATCTTTGACCATCCAACTCCTCACTTTGTTTATAAACAGGGCAATACTGCACCTCAAAATAATAAGAAATCGTGCTGGTTCAGATCTTCATTAGGATATTACATAATGAAAGTTGCAAATGCTGCAAAATGAAAATAAACCATTAAGAAAGCATTTGCCACTATTGGGTTCAGTTATGGGTCCCCATGGAGTAAAACTCACTTTTATGCAGACTTGGGTCGCTGCCAGGAGATAAACCATAACACTTATTTTGACAAATTTGGGGCAGTCCACTTAATTTACCAAGCAGTGAAAGAACTCTACTTGCACAAAAACAGTATAGCAAGAGACAACTTTTATGGGAGAAGGAAGACCTGAAAATTTATACTATTTTGGAGTTCTGACTTTTCATGCTTGAGCATGAAACGCATGAAACACATGAAATAATTGGTTCCCTTGGGTACACAAATTAAGAGCCCGTTCACCACGGAGCACAAGCTTCTCATTTCTGAGCAGGAGAACATGTAGCAACTAGACATTTCATACACTGTTTTACCAGGTCTGCAAGCCTGAAGAACTTGTTTTCAAAAAATGCAGGCAAGATCACAGCATGCAGAGGAAGGAAATACTACTCTACCAAGGATTTATTTTCTGTGCTTAAACACAGAACAATTTCACTAAATTCAAGCCAAAGGAAAAGTTAACCTGGTGAGGAGTTAGAGGTCAAGCAAGAAAGCTTTCAATGTCTTTTTGATATTTCTGCACACCTCCCATGTTGAGTAGCACAGGAAAAAACACCAGAATGTTTATCAGAAAGTGATTTGCCTTCAGGAACCATAAAAAACATGATTTGTCTTCTGCCAAATTTTGTGAGCTTGGAAAATCTCAGTTAGATAAAAAATGCTTTAAAATGAAACACTGACTTATCTGGTTTGGGGAAAAGAGGTGGAAGGGACAGCGTCTCTGTGATTCTTTGTCATAACATTCTGGGGTTTTATGTATACACACAAATTCTGAAACGTCTATAAAACTTTACTTAAACCCAAAATAGACCAAGGACACAAAATACAAATATTCCATTTCTAGTATAGCTTTGAACAGACAATGCATCTTCATGTAGTATTTGATTTAATGCCCATTTTATCACAGATGGTATAATCACAAAAAACTGAACACTTGAAAGGAATTCGACAAACAGAACCAGATGTAAAACATCTTGAGGCTTACAAATTCATCCCAAAGATTAAGGAGGACTTGAAAATACTGGGTTTCAAAGCTTCCAGCAGACCAACACATCTGTTCAGTCCAGAAATGCTTTCCTACTTCCTCATGTGTTTACACAGCGAGAAGATGCACTAGGAACTAGATCAGAAGCAATTCTGTTTTGGGGGTTTCATTACCTTGTCTCTGCAGCAGAGCCAGGGCACAGAATAACCACACATAATAAGCAACTGAAGAACATGGGTGCCCTGGCCTCAGCAGAAATATTACAGGCAGGTGAGAAGCAAGGAAGCAACGTGCTGTTGTACTCCAGTGAGGAATGTTAAAGAGGAAGTGGGTGGACGTTAAAGAATCCCTCTGTCTATGAATAACTATGCATTTATTACTTGTCACAGGAAGTGCGCTGTGGAATCACTTTGCAAAAGCATTTTAAAACTGTAATAAGAACACCATGTAAAAGGATGTTCCTCTCTATGAATATTTTAAAAAAAAGGAACCAAACAAGCAAACTAATATTTCCTTTACTTAATCTTCACGAAAAACTGCCCATCTGAAGAAATTATGCCCTCATCTATGCAGGCCTTGCAACCACAATGTACTGTTCATGTTGTGTTTACAAATGTAATTCCTCACGCTGGCCAAGGATGACCATTAACACCTGTACCCTCACTACCATGAAGTCCAACACAAAAAGCAGACACCAGCCTGCCTGTACATTTAAAATGCCTCAACCTTCCCAAAAGTACTTGTTTGAAACTTGAGTGCTCATCAGAAGTGAGCAGAAACTCGAGCCAAGCATGGGAGAGCCAAGATCCAGGAGAGGTGAACAGACACCACCAGGAGCCAGAAAAGGCAGCAGTGCCAGAAGTGTTATTTCCAGTCTTCAGTCATGACTTTTAAATCCCTTCAAAAAAATCTTTCAAAGCTCTCATCCACTCTAGTGGTTCTGGATACTGTCCATATTAATCACTCCTAGGAAAAGAAGAAATTGTTGTGCTTGTGCAAGCAAAAAGCTCATCAAGCTGCATGTAAAATTTAAAAGTTTGCCCTTTCTAGCATTTGGAGTCCAAAAGTGTAATGGAAAGAAAGCACTGAGTCAACAGTGGAGCATCTGCAACCACTTTGAGTGAAGATGGAAGATAACCACTGCTGGAGGCATGCTCAGGAGGGGCCTTCCTATTTAACAGATGCCTTCAGCATTCCAGTTTGCTGGCTATTGTCATCATTTGGTCCAAGGAAAAACACTGCTGGCGCAAAGATAATTTTAATATAGCTGCACAAAAATATTTCTTGCCCCACAGGAATTACTTAGTGTCTCCCATCCAGTTTCCAAGCAAGATGCCAATCTGTCAATAATTCAGCCTCACCACGTCAGCTTTGTTTGTGCTGATTTCTAGATGCTGGGGTACATAAAGATATCTTGTAGTATCAGAAGAATCAGCATTTTTAGTACTGTCACTGCTAAACACCCAGTGCTTATTTGAGCGATTTCAGAGTAAGGGTTTTGGTACCATGTGTTAGCAACTTCCCTCTGAGGTGAGCCTGGGCATGAAAACAGAGGCTTACTCTTAAGAAACCAAAGCAACCAAGCTGCATGGTGGAAAGGCTCCTGCTAAATGAAATGGTTGTGAAAATTTCGTAGCAACATACAGCAAGATTTACTCTCTACTGAAGGTTTCTTATGTTGTCCATGTCAAAAAACCAGTTTCTTCACTTCTGTATTGTATATACACAGCATGAGATTGCACTTTCCATGGATGGCTTTAGTTTTGGGATCATAAGCTAGTGCCATGTGCATTTCAGGCCTCTTCAACTCTTCTGTCCTTAGTGGGTGACAAACCGTGGTTTTTATCATAGCAAAAAAGTGTAGCAACATCCATATCAGTTCATGGTCCTAGGGTTATTAAAATTAGTGACAACTAATTATTTCTTAAAACATTCATCACCCATTGTTAAAAGTGACAAATTTTTACTTCATTATATAATTGAGGGTTTTTTCTCAAATTATATTTTGCTTTTTCCATCTGTTAGCTTCCACGAGGTTGCAACACAGTTTTGGCACAAACTAGGTAATTTCCATCACAATGTATTCATCCTTCTTCATATTTTCATCAACATCTGGAATCATTCTGCATTTCTCATAGAAAATAGTCCCCAAATCTTACTCCTTAGAAGAGTCGGGAAATTTGACACCCGATGATACTCTAACACAAAAATGTTCTACATCATTTGAGTCTGCTTCTTTAACAGTACACTTTCTTCAAAGTGAGAGGAAAAAAATCATCTTTATTAAGCATTATCTCCTCCTAATAGCTGTCAACATTCAAAATTAGCAAGTATGATTGTTCTACTATGACTGATTTTTTAAGTTTGCTTTATTAATTCATGTAAAATATTAAAATTATAAACACTATATAAAAGTACATCTGTAGCACAGGACTCAAATTTTCCTTAATATAAATACATCATCTACAAAAAGCCTTCTGTAATTTCTGGATTCTTGTAATTTCTGCTCCAAATACTACCTTAAACCAAAAGAAAATAAAGGATTTCTATACCAAAGCACAAGTTTATTGTGTGCTTTTCAGGTTACAAGATATTCCTCACTCACAACTACTCCTAATCGAAAAGAAGAGCTCTTTTATCTTTAACCTAAGATCTTTAACCTTTAACCTATCTTTAACCTTTTGTCTAAAATACCTTCCCCTAGCTGCTTGAATGTCCTTACAGCTCACCATGCTCAGAGAAGCTGTCAAAATTATTGCAGACACCCATCATGCATCTTGAAAATTTTTCTACAAGTTCACTAGTTTTTCCATCTTCTGAAATCCTCAAAAACCTTGTAGCAACCACCAATAAAACCAAGCCTTCCTTTTGCTCAAATCTCTGTGAAGCAAAGGAAGCCAGTTCTTCAAGGACAGAAAGTAGCTCCAACAGTGTCCAGACTTGTCTGGAATCAAATGCTTCTCAGCTTACTCCACAGTACAAGCACACATTTCTGAACACCCCTGCCCATCACACCTTTACAGACCAGCTTACAACTGTACTCCTAAACCTTTTGTAACCATGTTTTCCAGGTCTTTGGAAAAATAAGTCTTCTCCAGCAAGTGTTTGATTGGAGTGGCATCCAACAGTAGGGAGAAATGCCTCGCTTTTAATCTTCACAGATCTTGGAGACTCCATCTGTTTTCTCTTGTGTACTGGCAAGATTTCTCAGCAGACATCCTTTTTTCATACTGGAAATCACCAGTTCTGTTCCAGTGACTGGTAGCACAGCGAGACCACGAGCAGCTGGATGGTGAAGCCTCTCTGTTCAGAGAGCAATCCCGTGGATGCTGCGCCATGCCAGCTGCTGGAACACTGCACCATAAGGAGGGCAGCCAACTAGCTCCAGTGCTCCATCACCTCCTCCTCCTTCCCACACCAGCCTTGCACTCTGCTCTGAAGCCACAAGGTGGTCCATGGGAAGCAATATGCTCAAAAAAATGGTCCACAAAGGAAACTACCTTGCTTCAGACGTCTGTAGCTCACTATCAGTCAGCCATCAGAAACGCTGTGCAGTTTGCAAGCCCACCTGTTGTACATTTCCACTCAGTTTATGTCAACGCCTGGTAAACTGGTGCTTGGCACCACACCCTTCAGCTGCCCTCAACACAACAGTTGGTTGATTTATTTCCTTGTTCCCACACCTGCAATTCTCAGCAGGTATTCAGAAAAACAACACAGATTTTTGGGAGTTCAGTGAGTCAGGAACTGCGTCACTGAAGTGGAGACTGTGTATATAAAAGTGTTAACAAAGGGCCCACGTCAGGCTGGAATAATGCAACGCCTGCAAGCACTGGGTGAGGGAGAGCAATGCTGAACCTGTGCCACCACCTGTGGGGCAAACAGACCAGACTGTGTGTGCTGTGCACACGTGACCTGAGTGAAAGCTGTGCCTCTCGCCAGGCTGGCTGCTCACGTCCCAGCATCCCAAAGAGAGAATTCCCTCCCCGTGCCCTCCTCTTCTACACTGGAAATGACAGTACAGTGACCACCATGACAACACATACAACTGTTCTGCTAACCTGACCAAAATGTACATAGTCATTAAAATGGGAAGACCAAAGAATAAAACTTGTGAGCCAAACCACTAAAAACTGCTACAGATTGAACCTGAGCTAATTTAACTCCTCTTATATTAAGGAAAGTGAAAAAAGCACTCTCATTTAGAAGCCAGACCAAGACACTGTATGTGATATAAATAGAGTAAAATACACAAATCATTAGCATGTGAAAGAAACATGTTGCAATGGTGTCAAATACTGCTTTTTATATTTTATTAACAAGCAAGCATCCCTGGAACTGGGTCTATATAAAAATACTTCATGAACCAATCAGAATACAAGGGAGTTATATAAATTTATTTTATGCAACACTGATTAGTTTTGAAAATTTCCATTTTTAATGTTTTAATTTCCACTTTTATTTTTTAAAAAAATCACTAAAAGGACACAACCCACAAAAATACAATCTGTATCTGCTCTATATTTACAGATAACTGGTCACTATTAAGGCACAGATTTAAAACTAACATTTTATGTAGCAAGTCAAATATTTGTGCATAATGTAACACTAACAATACGATACACTGTACTGTTATATTCCCTTTGTGGAATCAAAGTAAGTGAGAATTTTTTTACTTCCAGTGTGTTCTTTTTTGTTTGTGTGAAGCCCTACTGAAAAATCATGTTGTTCATGGGAAATTCTTTACTTCGGTGTAGATGAAATAAGCACTGCTCAGCAAAAGACCACATCAACTTAATACTGTAATGAAATCATTTTCTGAGTATAGTACCGTCTGGATACATAGTATGTACTTACAAAAGACTAAAAATCTGAGTGTAAAGCTTTCTGATGCTTTTAAGTTTAGGCAAAATAAGCAAAAAGGGGTTGCAGAAAATTCTGTGGCTGAGTATTTCATTAAAAATATTTTATAAAATAACATGGCTGAATACAATTTGATTTGCAAACACTGGTCTTGCAAATGCAAACATTTAAATGACAGTTTATCTGTAAGCACACAGTCTGTGTGAATGGAACTATCCACGTGCTTACAAGTAAGCACAGGTGTAAATAGTATCAGAATGAGAAGCTGTGGCTTCCAAGAGGGTTTCCAGGAGTCACTCTTGCCCGTGTGCCACACATACACACAAATATCTCATAGACACGTGGATGTTGACTCTTGGCATTGAGCACAGTACTTGGTGTGAACAACTGTGTGTGTACCAGATACAGTTTTACCCAGGCAGATCCGCAGTACAATCTCTAAACCAGACGGAGCTGCTACTTGATCTACGGGGCAAGACACCCAGTTATACACCATTAAGTGGATATGGCTGAAATCAGTACTGAGCAGCAATCTTTAGCTAACCACAAGACTTTATATTATTGCTTGATCATCTATGCCCTC
Organism: Atrichornis clamosus; assembly: GCA_013400975.1. NCBI lineage: Eukaryota > Metazoa > Chordata > Aves > Passeriformes > Menuridae > Atrichornis > Atrichornis clamosus. The sequence goes on along the minus strand of WBMZ01009812.1, from coordinate 94,803 downwards.
AAGTAATAGTCTCTTTAAATTCCCTTTGTGTGTGCAAATTTCTCTATACATCATTTTGCATTCTCACCTTAAAAGAAAGAATTATCCATGGAAAGTGTCAAAACTCTTTCTCACCCATTTTTGCATAAAACCCAACTACTGTAAATGTTATTCTAACGCCTTCTGTTAAGAGCACTTGACAGTGGTTTATGTCCATCTCAAAAGGCTTGTACACTGAACATAAATAATACATTACAGTAGAGGTAATTCACAATATTTCTCATGGGAATGCTTTTCAGTTAATGCTTGGAAACTACACATTGCATTGCAACAAGAGGCACTTTATGAATTCCTTCATTACATCGAAACCCTTCATAAACCCATAACACAACATCTGTAAAGACAGAGGAATAACATTGCCAAATCATTCGGACTTTCACAGTATAAGAATGCAAAAGTTAGCTCTAGCCACTTATAACATGGACTCTTTCTGTTGAACATAACTTGTTTCAGAAATAGTTCATCTCCAGAGTTTTACACGCTTCTGCAGCTGACAATTACAAATCTGGATGGAACAAAACAGATGCTATTACACCTATTTCATGTAGGTCACTGAATTGCTGCATGCACAGTCATGTAAGTAACATGCGTCATTTATTAAATGGCAACAGTGCTGTCTTGTCAAATTAGATTAGTTGTGTGTTTAATCAAACTGACAGCCCACAGCTCTAGTTTGATGAATGCCTTTCAGTCTCTACCATAAATCTGCAGTAGATCAGTTTAATCTGTTACGTATTGCAGGTGTATAGAATCTAAAAATAAAAGTCTGATATAAATAAGTGTCCTTTAGTGGTAGGGTACTAAAAATAGCCCTTTGCTTTGAGACAACCGTTAAAAACAGTTTTAGCATAACAGGCAGCAGTTAAATATGTTGACTGCAAAGGGTTAATATTGCAAGGTCCATTTTGGTCTTTCATTGCATCTGTTACAGTGAGTGAGTATTATTGCAGGCAGCATTAGACTGCTTCATAAGAACGTAATAGGACTGGTCCACTACCAAGTGACTTGATTTTGGAACAATCTCTTCAGATAACTAGCCAGGAGACAGAGAGAGAGAAAAAAAAAATCTGCATAAGAACCAGTTTCTAGTACCATTATAGTGAGATGTGACTTAATGTAGGAACACCTGAAAAAATTTGATTAGTGCCAATATAAAAATTGATATGGAAATGAAAGAGAGAAATAAATTTCCACAGGACAAGAAATCAGAACATGTAAAGTGCAGAAAGACCTCAATAATTATTTTAAGCAGTACCAGAAAAATCCATCTTGATAAAACCAAATCTATGCTCTCTGGCATCCCAGCTCTTCATTCTTCCTTCATTCAACAAAGTAAAAAATTCAGTGCATACATTATAGTTATAGGTAATAAAATACTAAACAAAGAACCCTATATTATTATTATTGCAAATTCTGTCCAATCTACACGAGTAAAACGTAACCCACATTTGGTGTTTCAAAAGACAACCGACAAAATGTGTTTTCTCTGGTTTTTTGGCACAGTATTGTGCAGACAAAACGCTTTGGTCCTTGACACCCAAACTCCCAAAGTGCAGAGGGTGGTGTGCAGTGAAGGCTGTCCACAGGATTGCCATGTCCATCTTCCCAGCTGACGTTGGGAGCCCCAGTGGCTGCTACCAGCGCCCGCTGACACTGGCAATGTCCGAGTGATACTGGCGCGGCAGTCTCCCGCTGGCTCCGCCTTCCAGGAACGAGGCGCGCATGTTCGATGGGTCAAAGAGCTTCCTTCGGTTTTTGTTCAGTTCTGGAGAGGTCAAGCACACCCAAAAAACCTCACATCAGAAATTAATTATAGTATTTTGATCTAAGCTAAATGCAAAATTTCTATTTAAACGAACAAAATATTTTAGACAGAGCAAGATGAACTGAAAACATCTGTGAGGTACTCCTTCAATTTAACAGTTCAGCAGGATAAGAAGAGTGTCAGGTTAAGACTCAGAGGCTCCTTGGGATGCAGGCATCTATTTGGTGCAATTCTTAATTGGCACAAGCATGCAATGGAAACTCAGATTGACAGAGAAGCTCATTACTATCTCGATCATTTCTCAATGCACAATTCCTTAATTTTAAACATAAAACTGAAGCAATATTGTAACAAGGACTTTCAGAAAAAAGAGATGCTCTTCTCATTCAAACATTCAAACCCTAACCTTGTAGCTCATTCAAAATATTTTTCTTTTCCCCACTTTTCTGTTCTTGTAAACAAACTCCGTGACAGATACAAATCTCTGAAAGATTACATAGATTTGCATGACTACTACTGGACAAGTACATTTGCAAACCAAAAACAACAAAAAAAACCCAACCCACAAGGCCCCCAAAAAGCAGGCAGTTTCTCCCAGTAGGATGATTGCTCTGCTAATCAACAGAACAGAGGACAGGGAACCAAAAGGTTGAAAATGCCAGTTCTGATTGGTATGTAGTGTTGTTCAGACCCTGTAATCCCAGAGCTTCCTGGACCCACAATTTTGGGGCATCAAACTTCACAAGCTGCTGTGAAATAAACTTTCCAGCAAGCTCCAGCTTTACAGGACTATTGCAAGTGAACTGCTATTAGGTAATGCGAAAGCTCTATAAAGCCTGGTTTTAAGCAGCTCTGGTGAGAGGCAAGTTAATATTACCTTTGTGGATTAGAGTCTCCCCTTTTTACTCTTTCCAAGTCTTTTTTCCTTTGTCAGCTATAAACACACAATTTGAGTGAGAAGAATACAAACAATACTATAAATCAATAAATGATACTCTGTGTTGTTTACCTGAGATTGCAAGCAGCATTTTCCTTCTGGCACCAAAAGTGGTAATTCCTAACTCTTTCAGATCTTGATCAGTAAGAGTAAGGAATGTCTGCAGATCAATCTAGAGTAATAAGAAATAGGAAAATTATGCAAAACAAGTCTTTCCACAAAAGTATTAAGTAATAAATGTGGTTCAGAATAGCTTCATTTTTTCTCCTGCTGCATTTTACAGTTACTCTGCCAACCTATTCTTGGCATGTAAACAGCAGTCATGGCTTTTCAATGACTTCTTCACAGAGTTGCTCAATTTGCTACATTTCTGACAGAGGAGAAGAAATTAAAAAGTAATCAGTTCTAGAAAAGCAGAGAAAGGTCAATTAGTCCTAATTATTTGCGAGTCTTGACATTTTGAGTATTTACCACAATTGTAGGATGTATGATCCAGCTCTGAAAGAACAGCTCATGAAAATCCTGTCACAAAGTGAGTTCTAAGCGCCTTTGGTGAAGGAACACAACAACTGCAGCTGGCAAACATCCTCTTCCCACCGAGGTGCCTCTGGAAGGAACACTCACCTCTTGCTGTTGGAATACGTCTGTGTATTTGCCCAAACCAAGTTTACTGAAGAGCTCAGGCAGATCAGATCCCTTAAACAAACTGTTCAGGTTACAGCCATTGCTTCCTGTCAGCGAGGAGATGCAGTCCATGTAGTTACTGCTACTGAGATAGTGTTCAGCTGAAAGGGAAGAAGTGCACTTTTAAGACACATCACAGAAGGGCACAATTTTCCACCAACTATATTCAACTAGATCATTAAATTTACAAAGTGTTTAAATCTTTATTTTTCAGGAAAAAGTAAAAAAAAGCCTCTAGTGGTCTGAGAGAATGAACAGCATAAATCCATTTTTTTGTTAATTAAGTTCCAGTATTTGTTTTCTATAGAATTATTTTTGTCCAGCCAACTCATCGCTGTTTCTTTTATCCTTTATCCACACATTTTATTCTCTGGGAAAGCTACAGCTGCCATAGAACATTTTCTTCTACTACCAATGTATTTACGTTTCTGATTTCCTTCTAATACACATGTAAATATAATTTTAATCCTTACTTATTTTGATTAACCTAGAACTTCTATTTTTGTCCAATTAACTCAAAAACATCAATAGATTGATTTCGAATAAACTTGTCATCTCTAGTTCTGCAAGTACTTAGAATATGATGTGCAGCCATTCACAGCTCAACTAATGCGCTTTTTAAAACAATGAATATTTTCTCTAATTAAAACTATCCTTTCTTTCAATGTCCAACTTTTATTATCTGTGTACTTTGAATTTAATCTGGGATTTAGGTTTTATTCACTTTTAAAAGAGAATGTAACAACAAAAAGTAAAAAGAGACACAGAATTTATTTCCCATAAAGCAGATAGGTAGCATGGACTAGTATTCTCTACCTCCACATTTCACTCTTTCAGAAAAGCATCTATTAGGTTATTAAAAATATATATAAAACAAAGTTTCAAAGAGTTCAACTGAAGAAAAATTTTAATTTGTAAACTTCAAACATTGTTGAAAAAGTGATTACAAAATATACAGCCTGTATCCACAGAAACCAGTATTTAAAATCGTGCTAGGCCATGCCAAACACATGGACAGGGCTCCTTTTCACAGAATTGCCTGGGCTGGAAGGGACCTTACAGACCATCTTGTTCTAACCCCCCTGCCACGGGCAGGGACACCTTCCCCTCTCCCAGGGTGCTCCAAGCCCTGTCCAACCTGGCTTTGAACACTGACAGGATGGGGCAGCCACAGCTTCTCTGGGCAACCTGTGACACGGCCTCACCACCCTCACAGGGAATTTTTCATAATATCTCATCTAACCCTACTCTCTTTCAGTTTGCAGCCATTCCCCTTGTCCTGTCACTGCATGTTCTTGTATATTTTATCCCCATGAACAGACTCGTGCTTTAAAATTCAGGATCAGCATGAATTAGGGCTTGACCAGTGAGCCCAATAAAGACCTGGCTGTTGTTGCTTTGGTAACAGAGCAAAATGATGGCAGTCTAGAAATAAAGAAATACAGGTCTGGTTTCAGTACACCTTGAAAAACCCCTTCCATGACAGCACAGAGTTTTTAGCGGGCCCATCTGGCATTTAAAAATTTTCTTTAAAAGTTTTCCTTTAGGACCACTATTTGTATATTCATGTTACACAACCTTCAAATTAAAAAAAAAAAAAAATTACTTTAGAGGTGTCAGTAATTTAAATCCCTAGCGAAGCCAGGATACATTCATATTAAAATAGATACTGATATCAGTATGACTACATTCTTTCAATCCGATACTAAGAGTTTATTAACCTGATTTGTTCTGTTTCCGTTTGGGGCTGCCGATGGAGGAGACAAAATCATGAGCAGCGGGCCCCAGCCCATTCCGGTCTCTCCAGTTATCAGACTCGCTGCCGCTTCCCAGGTGCTCCCGACTGCCGGACCGTGAGAGAGACAGCGACGAGCCCTGCGCACCACGGAACGAGAGTTTGGGCACAAAACAGAGCTTTCATTGTTACTCAGATGTTTTCTTTGAAGCAGCTCAGTTGAAAAGCAGCTTTTAAGGCTTGCAAACATTCTTTTGGCAGTTGATCAATAGTCAAATAATTGCAAACCGGACACGAAAACAGCAGGTGTGCTTTAAACATATGCAGTTTACAGATTTTTAAGCAGGAGTTATTTAAAGAGCATGATTCAAAATAAATTGCTTGGTATTTCCAAGTTTGTTTCCAAAACATTCCATGGTATCAAATTCCCACACAAATTCTAGACAAAGCAGTCTATTGACTACATCCCTTCACAGGGAAGAGAACGGAATATTTATCTGAAGATAAGTGGATGAAGTACACAATACTTGACAACAGTCTTGCACACAGTACTACAACAACAATTCTGCAATGACTGGTGAATTTGTAGTTGTTTTGCTTGGGGTCTTTTTAAATAGATTTTCATATTCTTGTGAAATACTAATTATCAACTCTCATCACTGTGGGTCAGAATGTTCCCAAACAAGGCAATAGTATTCAGTGGAAACATACCCAAAAGAAAAAGACATCATAGATGCCACATACTGAGATGAGCTAAAAATTGTGGAAATTAACAATTTAATTCTATAAACTTGCATCAAATTGAAACCAAAAATCATCACGTAGGAGGCAGCAATCTTTAACACCATACAATAAAACTGACACCCCAGAAGAAACAATGCAAAAGATCCTTGTCGTTGGTAAAACCAGGAAGGTGTGAGCTATAGTAAGTATGGCTCAAGAAATGAAGAAAAGCAGGGACTGACTTCAAGTCTTACAGAAGAGCAAGAAAAGACAGGGCCTGGACATTACAGATCACAGTGATGGCTAGGAGTTGTCAAGTTAAGGAAAAGATGTCATCCAATGTTTCTGGAAAACTGAATGTACAGTAAAATATCCCAGCTAAGATGAAATATGTTTGGTGAGCTTATTTTACAAATTAACTTCCCAGACATTAGACTCTGATGGAAGAAGTGTGGTGGTACTGTCTCCAGTACAAATGATGAAGTCTGCTAACCAGAGAAGGAAACAAGGAATCCATGAGTTTTAGCCTCCCTAGACATTTCCACAAGAGCTCACACCAAACAATGGCAATGGGAGTCCCAACACACCACCATTTCACCGGACAAAACTAAGCCTGTGCTCTACACAGGGGGCAGACTCCAAGTGACTCAGATGCTGTGTTCTTGGTTAGAATGTCAGACCCACTTAGAGACATCATGGCCTGGGGAAAACCCCACCCTAGCTCAACGAACACAGAAAAGTATGGCAAAAAAAACTGTGGCTGCAGCTTGTTCTCCCCCCTTGTTACTACTGCATTATAGGTATCCAAGCCTACTACATGTAGCTGAAAGACTCAAAGCTGACCTGTGGAGAACACCAAGGCACATTTTTATCATGGCTGAGTATTTCTTTTGCATTAGAAGACAAGTATGTCCTAAAGAACAGCTGTACAAAGTCCCCATCTTCAAGAAACACACCATTTGTATTTTACGTAAGTAGGACAGGAAGAGGTGTCTCTGTGGAAGTTGGGAAGGATTACAGCAACGAAACACACTGAAAAGCAACTTCAGAATGCCTTGGAGAAGGAAGCATCAAATGCCCTGCAAGATTACTGTGCTGGGACTCTGAAGAGACTTGCTGGGCTCTGTGGCTGCCTTCTGCCTGGGACAATTCTAGGCCCAGTGAATAGTGCAAGCAGAGAAGCTGTTCCAGTCCTACAGCTTTGTCCACAGAAGGTAAGCCGAGCTGCTTGCTCTCATGTTCTCCTCCACTATGCATTAATACACATTATACAGTTTACCTGTTATATATACAGTTTTCACTAGGTTACAAAATTTCTCTTGCTTGTTTGCAACTACTGAGACATTTGGTTGTGGAGGTTGTTTTAAGTTGCTTTAAACAAATACGTTTTAAGAGGCAGATTTTTATGTTCTGTGACTTCAATGCTTTGTGACTTCTAAGATCTATAAAGCAGACATAACTTTGTGTGTTGGGCTGAATGTATTCCATATGCCTTAACATTTATGTAAGCAACATTCTTCACCATAAAAAATATTTACAACACTAAAAATCTTATCTGCAAGACCTTTTGTTACAGAAGTTATAGACATTTCTCAAGAGAAACAACTGTACCATTCACTAAAAGTAAACTTCCATTACAATATGCTTTTATGTACCTCATATGTAGTTGTCATGGATGGCTTGTATGACACATGATTCGCTCTCCTTAGTTCCTTGATAGTTTCTGCAGGCATTGACTTGGAGAACCCCAAGCCACTCCACGTATTTGTTGGAGTTCTCACTTCTGTTACAACTGGCTTCTTTAACATAGCTGAAAACACAGAGACAAATCAGGAAAGCTCAGCCTCAGTAAAGGTACTGAGAGGATAATCCTGAAGTCGTGTTTGCTAACAACTCCAGCCCAAACAGCAAACTCTAAACACCTCCACTTGCTACACAGCTTGAATCCTACCCTCAAAGCAATTTACTCAGCCAAAAGATAGTTAAAACTCACAGGGCTTCAAGGAAGACAAAAGAATCCTATCTGTTTCAAAAAGAGAAGCTTCTGGTTTTCTTTTGGCGAGGGGATAATTTGGTTTATTTCTTAACAGGGTTAAAGATATGGTTATGTCCCTTATGAATTTTGGAACTTTTAAATCCCTAAAATAAGAGGCCATTTAGCCAATATAACAAACAACGTAAGGTTTAATTTGCATCCAAATAAAGTCACGTACTACAGTTATGAGCTCTCTGAAAACAATGTTGATCATTTGCATATGGATATACCTTCACATCCCATCTGCAAGCTGTTTATACTGTATTTTATACTGTGCTGATATTAAGAAATCTTTGAAACATAAAACTTATATACAAATGCATCACTGTGAGTTTCAGATTGGATAAAAATGAAATTACAAAACTGAAACTTCAGGAGATCATTTCATCCATGTACTAACAGACTTCTCAGAAGTCACTGTTCATCCACATACCTTTGGTTGCTAGTAGTTTCTTCTGTTCATAGTCAAATGCCTAAAAATTAAACATGCAGGAGGACAGGTTAATTGCCATTCTAACTAAATGTCACTCCAGTACTCATCTCTTGGTGAAAACAAAGCTTTTCAAAGTGGCCAGTGAATACATCTAGGAGAATCCTGAAATACTGCACAATAATTTGACGGTAGTCCAATTAGAGCCTTAGTTACCTGAAGCGTTCACTCAAACATAAAGATTTCAAATAACTATCTGATATCCATTTGAGTGAGGCTGCAGTAGTATTTACAAACTTCTTACGCAAAATTTTTCTTTAATTCTTTAATAAGACATTTTTTAAGTATAGTTTCTCTTCCTTAACCATCTGCTGTTACCATTTAAAGCTTCCCTCAACAGCACAAAAAAGGCAATACATATCTAGCAAATCTAGCAAATCAGTTTTTAAAATTATTTTTCAAGTTTAGTTCTCCTTCAGACACTCATCTTGTGGAAGGAAAAGAATTGAAGTTTTGAGAGACATTAAAAACCTTTTGCATGTGTACTACCTAAGACAACTGAAGATTTGAAGTTTAAATACCCTTGATTAAATAAGCTACACTTTGTTGAATTACAAATTATAAGTCTGAACACACAAAACTACAAACATTAGCCTGAAGTGTCACATTCCCTATTTAAAATAACTAGAGGAATAACTAAGGAAAACCTTTCTTTTGTTGCACTACTCCATGCAGTCTGGTTATGCCCATATTCGATAGATCTCTACTGAAAACTACCCTGTTACTGCTTCCTGACAAACAAAGGGGTCTCCTCCCTCTCTGGGGAGATTTGCAGCAACCCAATTTTTCTATACTTAAATTTTTCTTGTTCAACAGAAGCAAATGAGCTTTCCTGTTTTCAAGAGCTTTCACTGCCAACCCACTCCTCAGCGGCCCCACTCAAAGTGCCGGCTGTGAATGCTTTTACTGAAATGGTAATGACAATTCAGGCTGCCGGTCACGCGCCACCTCTGCGTTCTGTGGTGACATCCCTCTGCAGCCACCAAGATGTGCGCTTACCCGGCTTGACTCAGGGGAGCCTACCTGCATGTTCACATAGGAGGGCTGTGGAGCCAGCCGCGCTCTCTCCGAGTTCTGCTGGGCGGCTGCCGCTCTCTCCGCCGCCCGCTCGCTGCCGGGAGCCTTTTTGTCAGCCACGGGGCTCTCAGAGGCACTCAACTCTGCCTCTGAGAGCAGCCTCTCGGCGGTGCTGCGGGGACAAAGGCACGGTTAACTCAGCCGTCTTGTTCACAAGCAGGGAACGCTCAATGCCGTTCTCGTCACTGAGTTTCACCCCGAGACGTCTGGCAGCAAAATTCAAGACAAGGCAGTATCAAAGATTTCAGCGTTTTTAGCAGTATTTCCGAAAGTTTCTGCTCTCCTGGAACTTTGTCAGTGAAAGAAAGCAGTTATTTCTCCTCCCTATATTACCAAAGAGGCATAGTTTATAGACTCAGTTTTGAGCAGTCTGGTATCTGGAATTATTGCATGCAATCCCTACACGGCCTGACTTCACTGTCTAGCCTTGCTCAGGCGCACAGTTCTAACAACTTAACACCTGTAGGACAAAGAGAGATTCCATAATGGGTCTGAGAAAGTTAACAGAGGTCCTACTTTCTTTTAGAACTTCAGTAACTGCATGCCTACATTACCTCTTAATGCAAATTTCTTTTCCTCCCCTAAAAACTCAGCCACATCTAAGGCCTACTCTAGAACAGTATAAACTCTTACTTCAAAGCAAAGTGATCCCATTTTAGAAGCTGAAAACTACTAACCCTAAGGAAACCGTGAGCCTTATGCCCTCAAAAAAAAGAACAAGATGTACAAACAACTGAATTTGGTTAGCAGGATTCCCTGGATTTTTAAACTGTGAAAGCATAATTAGTGAAATACGTATCATGGCTTTAAGAGTATAAATAAATGAAGTAAAAGAAAATATGTGTCTCAAAAGAGAGGTGATAAATAGTTCTCAAACAAATAGTGAAAACACAAGTACATCAGACAAAAACATTGCATTAAGAACAAAACTTGTGTTGCCAAGATGTGTTATGACTCAAAAGAGCCTTTCCCACTGCCGGCTCATTAAAAAAAGCAATCCAATCAAAATCATCACTGAGATAAGTGTTTAAGAACATGCTGTTATGCCCTGAATACTGCTTTTCTAAGAAAACAGCCTCAGGTACACACAAAAGAAAAAGCTGTCAGAAATTATTCTCAAGGCAATCAATAGAAAAAGGAAAGTGCAAAAATGTATGCTTTAGAAATAGGTAATGAAAGTTCCTCTGACAAAAATCTCCATTCTTTTGTGGGAAAAGAAAGACTTCTTTTTAAACCCAAAGACAAACAGGATGTACAAAAAGCATTCAAAGCCTGCAGTTATCAGACAAACTGGGGGCTATATTAATGCCTAATGTGATGAAAAATCAAGGTCAAGTTAAATCAGTTCTTTGAGTGTCTGATGACTGAGCCACCCCTTCTGTGTACAAAAACACGGGAAGTAATTTTGTATTGCTCAAGTTCCATTCATCCGTGTTCATGCACTCAACTTACTGCAAGTGAGAGTTTTTGGTGCCCTGCAGTAATTCCACTGTTTGTCTCTTAGCACAGGCCTGCTTGGAAGAGCTCATCATCTGCTTCAGGTCACTGGTGTTTGCTGAATGGGACGGACTTCGGGGCATGCCCACTTCCACAAAGGCATCATTGCAACCTACAAGGCCAGTGAAAAAGCAGTTGAACAACCACCCTTCCGTGTTCTAGTGCACTTGTGGAAGGAATGAAAACCATGGGACAAAACCTCCTCTTCTTCCTTACAGGACTGTCTTCAGGGATAACAATTTGATCAAGGTTAAGCAGTCAAGATATTCAAGTTCAAATGCATAAAAGAGGTGTTAGTATTCACATATATAGTATTTTCTTTTTTCAAATATTTATTTTAAATTATGTGGTTTAATATCAAATGTGAAGACTGACAATTCAAGGTGACTAAGCATTCTGAAGAAATTTGATTTTACACCCAGTTTTAATAGACTTTGCCAGGTGCTCAGATAACTTCTGCTGGAATGAGAGCTCCCCCCACTTGATGTTCGAGTAACATTAGAACACGTTCTTACAAATATTTATCAGCTTTAATTGGCAATGTGCCTTTTAGTCAAATTAGCATTACAAATGACCACAACCCTAAATAAGAGAGGATCTCCTCCTTGATCAGTACTGGCAAAGGAAACAAGGCATTTACACATACTCGCTCAAGCTTGAAGGGGAGCTAGCTTTGCCTCCCTCCAAGAATGATGGGGACAGTTTAAATCCTTTAGCTTCTGAAAGGCAGCCTAACTGACATGGTGTTGTAAAACATGCAAATAAAATTATTTCCCAGAGTCAGCTAGGTTAGATCTACACATAATTTCCTGCAAAAACCTTCTCAAAGACATGAATTATTTCTTTTTGTTAAATAGTAAAAATAAAACGTCATTTAAGGCAGCAGAGATTGTTTTAAGGCAGTTAAGCTGCTGTAAAAAAGACTAAAATCCTCATAGGTTATCTCTCTCTGCTCCTAGGAAATAGGTAAAATGTTGCAAGTGCACTTAAGTTGATTTAACGTGTTTCTATCAACAGTACAGCACAGTTACTACCGTTTCTCTTTACTTTCTTTGACAATGAATCTGGGAGAGCCAGCAGTATTTTCCTTTAACATGGCTGCAAAAAGAATTCCCGGGGAATATCTTTACACTTTTATTTCATGAACTGTATACAGACTGGATAAACACTACCAGACAAAGGAATGCAATGTCAAAACCTTACCTTCTTCACTATTTGCCTTGGCAGCTACTTGTTCTGAGGCACCATGAGTGCTTGTTTGTCTCACTGCATCACTGTGGTTTGTGCTCAACACATTTTCTCCCAGCGATGTGGCAGACAGTGCAGCATACTTGATATTTGAGGCCTGAAAAGATTGTCACAAACCACTGAAATGATTTCTGTGCTTAAGAAAATACTGAAACAATTTCCCTTTTCTATCTGTGCAGGAGAACAAGGAATCTATTCCTGGTATAGGAGAACAGTATGTTTGAATATTCTATTTTTCAATCTTTAAGTCATATTTGAAAACGCTGATGTTTACTTTTAGAAGCCTTAAGAATCTACTAATATAGCTAGTTTTATTTTCAGCTTTTCTTAGTAGAGGTCTAATAGAAAGAAATCTGGTTCTCCAGAGATAGCATCACTTACCTTTACGTGACCATTTAAAGAAGGTGAGCCTTTTTTGCTCTCTGATTGCATGCCATTAACGTGGACTTCAACAGGAGTCAAGCCTGGTGGTGGAGATGGGGTGTTTTGACCATAATTAGGCACTCCAGACAGCAGAATACTAGTTAAGGTTGCTTGGGCAGTAGATGGTATCATTAGGTGTGGAATAGCAGAAAAACCTGTAACAAAATTTGGTTATGTTCTGATTAAGTTTCTCATTTAGCTTCCTCAGGCATTATACTACTTTATATAAATCTTTATGTAGTTATGATACGTTACTAGAAGGTTGCCATTAGAATTGCATGCCAAAGCCATAATGCTTTATCTAACCATTACTGGGTAGGTTAACTTCATTTTCTACATAAAACAGATGAAAACATTGCATGTGACAGCATGTCAGAATTTAATATTAAGTTATAACTTGAAATGTGCATATTTATTCACCCACACTAAGATAAATGCAGGAATTACGGTTCCAAAGAATTCATTATTCTGGACTTGTCTGCTGTCATTCTGAGGACTTGGTGCTGCACAGTTCACTTAGTTCACATTAAACGTCTACCAACCTGTGGTGTTTGTGTTAGTGAGAGATGTTGCCCACAACGTGGGACTGGGTGTGCCTGAACTGGGACTCTGCAAGGGGCTCACAGAGCTATTGAGGGCATTCAACAGGGAGTTTGGAGCAGTTGAGGTGTTGACTGACAGGGTGGTCGGACCTAAAAGGCCTGCAAAAATTATGTAAGTGAATATACAGTGTTAAGACCTACAGAAAAACGTTTTTTGCACAAGTACCAATTGAAAACACAGAAACCAACCCCACTAAATGGCACCAGCATGTATTTCACAAACAACCTTGAACATTAACCCCACTGTTCATTTGGTGCACAGAGCACATTAAGAATGCTTGTTCTGAAACTGGGTATCATATATCCAAGAATAGAAGCATCTTTTATGTCCTTCTGCTGGACCCTAACTGTTGTCATAAAAAAGTCTGAACTGACTGCTTCTCAGCCCCACCATCCCTTTGTATCCCCTCTGTTGCTTCTGATGGTTTGCTTCAAAGCAGCATCATACAGAGACAAGAAAGCAGCTGTACTACACCACCTTACTTTCATTTCACACAATCACCTTTTTCTCAAAAGCTCCTATGAATGAACCACCTTCACACTAGTAACTACTCAATTCCTTTTTGCATCTTCAGTATGGACTGCAAATCTCCCCCCAAATGCATTGCTTGCTCCCCAAAGCATTCCCTCAAACCAGCTCTTCATGTAAGAGCATTCATAAAACAGTTCAGCACTATGCAATGTAAAAGTAAAAACCCAATCCCTAAAGTGCAGGCATAACAAGAACAGTCACAAAAGCAGCATTAAAAAGCACAGCCAAATGGCACAAACACTTGCCCTGTGTGACCCCAAGGAAGCCTGGGACATGGCACTACACAGCACTCCTGGATGGCAGGTCACAAGGGACAATGCTGGCTACACGAGAACTCAGCATTTCAAGAACCAGTGTCAAGATTTGTCACTGAAATTCTTCTGGGACTGTTTGGTTTTAATATATGTTTCTCATACAAAGGTATTTGCAGAGCTTGAAAATAAAATGGTAACTCCAATCTGGACTAGGGGTTGCTTCTATAAAACTACATTAAGACAAGAAGCTTACTCATTTCTGTCCTAAATTTGACACTGGTAAGGAAGGTCTAAACTAGAAAGACAGTGAGATAGAGCCAGAACTGAAAAGTGGGGCTTGCTATGTTAACTTTCATGGTTCTGTTGACAGGCTTAAGTACCCACCCAAATTCAGGACAGCCCGAGACATCACACAGCCAGAGAAGTTGTAAAAGCCATGTCCAACCTCACCTGTATTTCCCTCCCTTTCACTTTCACCTGAGTGGCTTGCATGCTTCCAGAGATTTTTCTACAGTCCCACACTCAATTACAAAATCCTTGGAGAAGCTGTATAACAACAAGCCCTTGAGAGGCCAGAGGCTGTTGGAATTCTCTAATGCTTTAACGCATTTCCTTACACAAAACACGCACCTGGTCCTTTTTCTTTAGGACAAGTGAATTAAATTTCAAACCAATATATATATAAAAAAATATATAAATATAAGAAATGCATACCAAGCCCAGTGAGTCCTAGTCCTGCTGAGGACAAGATATCCAAACCAGGACAAGACAGACCAACAGGGCATGAAACAGAGGGATTTGATACCATGGTGACTCCGCTGCTCTCAAGTCCCAAGAGACACTTTCGTGCCTCGTACATATTTAAGGCATTTCGTTCTACGCTTTTTACAATCACAGACTGTAGGGAAAGAAAACAACAAAAAAGGAAGACCAGTGAGTAACACTGCTTCGTAACACAGATACCTCTTCTTAATACTCCTCCATGGCTACATGAACCACAGCAGTGTGAGGCAGCATGAGCTAACACCCATTAGCAACTACACAAATTCAGGGGTCTTGAGAGTCAGTTTAGGGATTTCATACGGATTTGCAATGAGAATGATGGAAGAAAACTAATGACTATTGTACTGTGGTGCTACTTGGTAGACCAAATGTTAGGCACCCCTAGTGAATCAATAACTAACATCTTCTCTTTCACCTGAGGTGTATACCTTGAAGTGGACAAAAATAGTTGTTCATATTAAATTCAGCTATTAAATTCATAGCTGTCTGAGAACAAAGTAATAAATGCTTGGAAAATTAAATTACAAAACCCCACTGCTTCTTGTACATTCTCTACAGGGTATTTCTTTGTATTGACTTTATATATCCCTACACAGGGAAGCTTATCTACTGACACAATGGAATCATCATTTAATATTTTCAAATTCTTGCCTGCTTTGGCATTGTATACAACAAAGGTAACTGTGAGAGTCCTCTATTCATACTTGCCTGAATATTTTACAATGAATACCTCCCACTTCCTTTATCAGTATATTCTATGCAAAAGCTAACTTCTTTACTACTAAGAATTTAATGAAAGTCAAATTACCCTGAAATAGAGCTGCTGGATCACTTAAACTGCTATTTCAAGCAGAAAATACATATGCCTTTTACAAGTTCATGATCCATTAAGTTAGGGAGGAGGAGCACATATGTCAACTTATCAGCTCTAAAACTCTGTCATGAAAGCCTAAAAGGAAATTATCAGCTTTGCACAAACCTTGCTTGGTTGCTTTGGCTTAGGCTTAATGCTTATGAAGACATCTAATTGCTCCATTAGCTGTGTTATAAACTGTGGTTCTACTTCAATTTCTTCCTTCATATCAAACATGAGCACGAGGGGAAGGCAACCCTGAAAAGAAAGGCACAAGAATTCCTAACACTTATAACTGACCATTTCCCATGAAAATGTTAGCAATAAACTGAAATAGACATTGTAAAGTTTATACATCATGATACAGAAAAAAATAGCAAGGATGAAATTTTAGGGAAAGCCATTTCCTTCTATGCAAGAATACAGGTATATCTTTCTGCCCTGACCAAACAGTTTTGTAGCGTAAGGGTGAAATGATTTACTAAATATTTGATATTCCAATCAGCACATAAGCACCCTGTCTAGCTATTTATACAGACTTAGAGGTGATCAGAAAATTCAGAAACCTCTATTATTAAATCAGAACAGTCTTGTCAGGGATTGATGGCAGGACACTCATACTGAAATGTCTCCATGTGTACATACATTAGTACTGAAATAATGCCTGCAGGCTCCTGTGAAGTTTGAAGACGAAGATAAAAAAACCTCTACAAATTATAATATTCATCACCAGAGCTATTTTTATATAAGGCCTTAGAGAACTGTGGCTATGGTAGTATAAAAAGTGTAAGACTGCAGAATGACTAATTATTTCCTATGGCTTCCCAATTTCACTGAAAACCTGCCTACATGAGAACTAAGGAATTACTGGCATTTCCTCTCAAAAGAAACATACTTACCTGGCAAACACAGAAAAGGCAGGTTGGCAAAACAAAACACAGCCCACCACCCAACAAAAACAGAACGCTCCAAAAAATCTGCCTCTACTCAGAAGCAAATTGTTATTGTAAATTTAAATTGCTTATATTGCATTTATATTACCAAGGCAATTTTTCAAGTCATGTTACCAGAGATTACAAGTATTTTAGGTAAGTACAAACCCTGACAAAAATAGAGGACTTGACTGAATCAATTTTTGCAGTGTGAGTAGCAGTCCTTCCTCTCTAAGGCTAATTTACATTTGACTTGTAAATATATAAATTGTAAATACATGCAAAGTCAGCATATTTTCCATGATCTGGCAATTTTTTCATGCAGGTTTCCCTGAAAGTATTTACCATGAGATACTGCCTGGCAAGACAGACAGACTCAATTGTGCCCTGGAGGTAGACAGTGGATTTCTTCTGTGGGTTACTAGGGTCAGGGAAGTGGATCTGAGCACCAGTCCTCTGCATGATATGTTTGATGTTGCTGCCATTTCGACCCATCATAAAGAGATGATGCTGCGCTGCGATGTCGAGCTGTGTGCTCACGGGGATTGCAGAGGCCAGGCTCCCAGCCAGGTGTTCCAAGAGCATGGCTGTTCCTTCCTGAGGGGAAAATGGGACAAACTGGTGAAACGGTGCTCACAGGCACACAAGACTACATTTTAGACTGCTTCCTTACTTGTTTTGCACTCCACAGGCAAGATAAAGAAACTACTGTTTGGTTTAAAACCACGATTGATTTGTTAAATGTAACAAATACACTAAACTCTACCCACTACTCCCAGTTTTATGATCAAATGCAGCATTTAAATGCCGCTGTAAAAGACAGTAAGACAATGTCTCGTGGTGTGTTCCCAACCAAGCCTCAGTGGCCACACAGGCACTAAGAAATGCCCAGGCAAGTGGTGGAGTCAGTGCCCCTGGAGCTGTTCAAACACTGACTGGATGTGACACTCAGTGCCTTGGTTTAGTTGGTAAGGTGGTGCTAGGTCATGGGATGGACTTGATGATCTCAAAGGTCTTTTCCAACCTCGTGAATTCTGTGTGATTCAGTGTAAAGCCGATAGAGATTTATGTGGGCAGATGTAGTTGCAAAACTCGTCTGTCAGTTTTGGCCTCAGACGTTCTGACTGGCTTGAGATACACCCATCCAGGACCATATCAAGGTCCCATACTGCCAGTCCCTACAAGAACACCTGCATTTTATTAAGGTGAACAGGCTCCTGGCAGTTCCTTTCCTTGGCTGTCAAATTCCCGTCTCCCAGTGCTGGTTTCACAGGACCAGTTTTATTGACTGTTTAGGCAACTTTCGAGGTTATGTATCTGAGTGCATGTTGAGAAGAGCTAAGCATGAAGCATTTGAGGCGGCAGGTGTGTTTTGTGGGTTTTGATTGCATGAGGGTTTTTTAATTACAAGATGGGTAAGATCAGCACACATATTCCAGAATTTTTGGAAACCTGAACAAGTGTGCAAGAGATGAATAAGAGATTAAAACCTTACCACAAACACTGCTACATGCTAAAATTAAAAACTATTTTCTATGCGTTTTTACACCCCACCTGTATCAGTTAAGTATTAAAAAAAAAAAACCCCTCAGGCTTCGCAAGTGATTACACAATAAAATGTACTGATGAGGCAGGATGTACCATCAATATCCTTAGGCATCTGAATTATGAATATATGACACGCAGAAACCTACTGAAGAGCACACATTACCTTCACAGCACTGGTGTTGTTTTGTGACCCTCTGACAATGACTGTAGCACCATACATTCGAGAGCGTTGTTTAAAGGAAACTGAAATGTTGTATGTCTGACATATATGCTGAATGGTCGGAGAGTTAGGATCTGGGATGGGTTGGAGAATTCCAGCAATAGGCAATTCAAACATGAGTACCAATGGAAGCAGCTCCTACAACGAGAACGAAGAGCAAATATTGAAAAACAAAGCCATGCTCACTAAAGCTACAACCATTTTATTCATCAGTCATAACGTATTGGTCAGTGATGATTAAACTGACATAATAAATCCTCTGTCTAGAGTTCATTGATAAAAATATCATATTGTCAGTTGGAAAAAGGCACCTATTTTTCCAAGGATACAAGAAGAGTGGGGGCTTTTTGAATAGGCTTTTTGGGGTTTTGTTTGGTTTAGGTTTTTTCTCCAAAATAGGAGGAGAATTTGCAACAAGGTTGTGTGACATGTCTGGCTAAACAATTGCAAGAAATTTTTTGTAATTTATTTGATTTTTAATTATACATGCCAAAATACATATAAAAAGTCAAAACTAGAAGGCAGAAAATTGCTGCAAATGGAGAATGACGCTGAATTATTTACACAAATTATACATGAAAATGGTTAAAATGTAAGAGGCAGCAATTTCCTTTCCCAAGTCACAGATTCACATAGGATGCCTGAGCTTCTACAGGCCATCTGTGGTGGGTAAGTTAAGACAATTTTCAGAGTATGGAATTAATTTACATCTTGCTTATAGTGCAGACATCGTGTTCGAGACCCACTCTGGGCTCGTTAAAAATTTGGCCAGAATGTGAATCACTGTTATAATTCCCTCTGCATATTACTCACATGGATGCTCACAGTTGTTCCTACATTTCTGCTGTCATAAGACAGAGGCAGGGGTCCTAGGCAACCCTAGGGGTCTCAAAACCGTGCAGTTTTTTTTCCTGTCAGGTATTTTCAAGGGCACACTACACTGAAATAGAGCATTACCCGAATTCTGACTCTTGCGGACTCCACTCCAGCTGGCTGTCCTGCAATAGACACCTGGAAGAGCAAGAATATAGAAAACATTGCATCTTATCTTCAAACGGGGCACTGGAAAGTTATTCAGAGAGCTGTGCTCTCCTTAAAAAAAGAAATCTAAAAAAAAACCCCAAACAACCCCTCAACACTTCACACTGGTGTCCTCTAAACACTAGCTGAGAACTAGAACCAATTTTTAAAAAATAATCTATGCATATTACAGCATCTTAGGTTACACATATTTAAGCAACGAGAAAAAATGGATACAAACAAAACTGTAGTTTGGGTCAAATAATGGAATTACTACTGTATACTTGTGCCCAATGCTAATATTTAGCAACAGTAGATTTTCTTGAATGTTTTGAAATTACTGTATTCGCTCAGCAGCCATTAGGATGCACAAGAGGGAATTCTAGGTACAATGATGAGACACTTGACAGTAAACATTCCAGCATTATTAGCACTAGAAAAGACATCCAATTCAGGCTCAATGATTTATTCTAATGAAGTTGAACTCTAACAATAGGATATTCATTTCTGCTAGCTATCCACTAAGTTTAGTCTTGAACTGAGTTACACTATAAGCAGAAAGCACCAAAAAATTAATCAATATGCTAAGTCACGTGTTGAACATGAAAAAAAATACAAAAGCAGATTTCTGTCATACCGCTTCGCTACCATTCACACTAAGTTGTCGACTTTTGTATGTGCAAAGTAATTTTAGCTTAAAAAAATTAAAATGATTCATGAGGCATCACAAATTGTTTCCATCTGTTTTTAAAGATTGGCTCACTTAGCAAGCCCTGTGCTTTCCACACAGTGTAAATACCAAAAACCTATTTCCCTGAACATGAACACACCATCCCCAGAAAATCTAAATTGATGAAAGAAGCTTAGAAATGTTTTATACTTCAGGAATTACAATACAAGCGAGTTCAGTATTAAACAATACTTACTTGGTTGCTTTTCTCTGCTTGATTATTCCTATTTGAGTCTGGAAAATGGATATGGCATCCTGTTTCCTCCATCACTTTTTTAATATTATTGCCACCTTTACCTATCACATGAGAATGTTCTGTATGTGAAACATCCATCTTCAAGGTTACCCGATTGCTCTGGAAATCAAACACCCATGATTAGACTCAGTCACAGCAGAACCTGAGTATTTAAGTATTTTGGAGAAACGTAACTTCAAGAATGACATTCAAAATTTTATTTCCAAAGTATTTTTACCATTGCTTAACTTCTACTCAAGGATGATGTTTTTAATAAGGATCATAGTCAGATGCTAAATTAGTCTCGTTTTCTTTCTAGTGAGGAAATACCATGGAGATAAATACCCTAAAAGATCTATCTTCAAATGTCTAAGCATTTTAAAAACCCCTGAAATTTTATCAACTGTGGCTGAAGTGTTCTCTTGCAATTAATTCTAATTTCTTTTAATTCTGCGTTCTTTCAGTTGCTGTCACATATCCCTGCTTGATCTGAAAGCATCACCTTATGAAGACTTTGCAAATCAAAGCCTGGGACAAAGTAATGGTGTTTTTCTCCTTTAACAAACAAATTTTTTTGGTACATGAATTTTTAAAATACACAAATGCAGCCTACAGCTATTCTTTAAAGCTCCATTGTTAACAGACCATAATAACATTGCTAATAGTTGTTCAACAAATGGTACTTATCACTCCTTTTGGCAATCTGTTCCAAGAACCAGAAAGTTGCCGTACAACTACACAGGAGCCACACACACTGCCCCAGAATTCTTGCTACAGGATGAAAATAATATCTGATGAACATAACAGAGCCCTGGCCAAAATCTAGATGTTTTAGAAATTCTAGCCCTAATTTTTCAGATCGTAAGAATACAGTTACAGTCAAAAATAAAACTGCACAAACACTCCGAAAAGTGAATTTCAAACAGAAAGAAAATTTTAGGTTCTTTGAAGTGGTTGCATAATCTACTGCTTGCAGTGAAGCTGTATTTTAGATTTTAAAGTAGAAACCCAATTCAATGAACAAATCTTGTATGCTTTCAGCCATATGGCAGGAAATATTATTTCTATACATTTCAGATCTGGAAAAGTGGCTTTAAGCAAGTATTTTCTTGCAAAGTGTTTAAATATGTGGATATACACCAATATCAACATCTTCAAGGCATATACTGGACACTTTGCTTCAGAGCCCGCATAAATACCTTCTCTTTAAACGTGCCCATTAAAGAGATCAATGTCACCACAAAATCAGGGGTTAAGGTGTCATTCTAAATAAGTTGTCTTACTTTTGTGTCCAAGACAGACATGATTTTCTCTTTCGCTTCTTTAACATTTTCCTTTTTTCCAGAAACTTTAATATGGGGATCTAGAAAAGAAATAAAGACTTGTAAGAAAAATACAGTAAAATATCTGGAAGAAAATTTCCTCACTGCTCAAATAGATTTCAACCCATTGTTTATAATTCACCAATTAACTGTACCATCAGCCTTTGGGATTCAGCTGAAGACCAAATATCTTATTCCATCCCTTCAGCCCCACATTTAAAACTATCAGATGAATTTATTAAACATGATAACCAACTTAAAATAAATAGAAATCAAACGCCAAATGTATATCACAACATCACAGACATTGCCTGCAATGCAATTATGAAGCTAAGACATCAGATCTCCTCAAACAAAAAGTAACAGTGGACAACTAAAAGCTTTTTGGCAACCTACCAAACCTAAACACTCCCCCATCTTCACTTCATTACATTTAATTATCTCTAGAATTACCCTTTGCAGTTTTAACCTGGCAGTAAAGGTGCCTCCGCCGGAAGCTTCCTGATTGCAGTTATTAAATGAAGTTTAACTGACACTTGAATAAACCAAACCCTGAAATGTCAAGTATACAAATTAAGATTTGCTACGGAGCTATGTCCCCAGCAGGAGCACCAGCGGATGGCAGGTTTTGCCCACTGAGATCTAAAATACCGATTCTATCACCTGCTTGGTTTACGTGATAATTTTCAGACCACTGCCCTTAAGCAACACCAGGTGCTGGGGTGAGCTGCCAGGTACAGTTCTGCACCCTGGAATACACACCTGCTCAGAAGGCACAGCCCTGACTTCGGAACTAAATCAAGTATCCGTTACTGCAAGTGTGAAAATTGCACATCAGGCAGTTTAGCAGCACCATCTGGTGTCCAGGAGCACAAAGTGCCACAAGGCAAAATTACTGTCAAAACACCGAAGGTAAGCTCAATTAAAACAAACAAACAAAAATGCCCAACTACCACCCAGATTTCTAATTATTACAAACGAGATACGACATTGCAGACGGTGCTTCTATTCACTGGTCATGAGTCCTCTGCCTTTCTGCAATGCTTCTTCTCCAGTGATGCAATGGACTGTTCTCCAAAGAAAAATAATTCCCAACCCTCTTGTGACTCATGAATTAATCTAATTCATTATGCAAGACAAATACATACATCTCAGGGAATATAAAAGTAATATAAATGAAAGTAAAATAAAAGTAATATAAAAGTGTTTTCTCCATGGCAGGAGAAAACAACTGAAACACAACATATCTGCCTTTCCCATCATCTCAATGATTGAAATCAGTCCTCCACTAAAGAAATGCCAAATAATACAACTTTAGGTTGTAAACCTGTTCTATTCAATTGAAAATTGAGACTTTTTAAGTCATGCCTGGATACTCTTTTCATTCCAACAGTAAAAATAAGCCTCTAGTCTTTACCACTGAGAAGTTCTGAGCACATTCAGCTGGGGATACAGAAATACTGGAGGAACACAGGATTCACTGCCAAGATTCATGGAAGTCAAGAAAAATGCAGCATTTTCAGTTCTGAGAAACAGATCTGTTTTATTTTTTAAAATGAAAAAGCTGTAGTCACAAAAACATGGTATGCACATAGAATCTACAGAAGCTTCAAAAATCTGCTGCTTCAGCCTTTTCACAATGGAGCAAAGTAAAACAAAAACCCAACAAAACAGTCTTAAGGGCAAATTTTCTTTTCTTTTTTAAGTTGACAGGAAGCCATGTGGTTCTAATGTCTTTAAGCTGTGAATGATATTTGAAGTGGATGTCACAGTCAGAAATTCCCAGAAGCAGATTCTAGCACAGTATGTGTGCTCCAAGTGCTCTTTAGATGTAACCAGGAAAAACACAAGACCAGACCAACACCACCACCATTCTGGAGCTGATTTTCACATATTTGCAAATATTATATTTAAATACACATTTGGTTATATGTATGAAGAACAGCCTGGCATCCTGTTAGTACCCAAGAAGATTACTATCATTCCGTAACACTATTTCCTTAGCCATGGGTGAAAATAAATTTGCAAATACCTACTTTTTCCAATTCTCATCTCAGCTGGACACTTTTTTCTGTTGATACTGACAGCTTCAGCAAAACATCCTGTATTTCTACACTTATTCTTTGTTCTTTCTAGATGAAAACAAGCTCAACTTCTCACTTTAAAAAAAAAAAACCAAAGAAGAACGCACAAAGTAAAAAAGAATTCACTGATGCTAGTGACAGTTCTAAAATATGCTACCAAATCTTTCAGAATTGGTCTAAGTATCCTCTCCTTACTCGACTTCTTCTCAAGGACACAGTGGTTGGTAGTGGACATGCAGCAAGCCAGTTTTAAGTTAAAGAAATTCTTCCTTTGTGAGTTGTTCACTCCTTCAGGGAAACACAACTTAGATACAACATCCTCATCAAATTTTGCCTGAAAAGAGTTACTTGTAACTAAAAGATTTTGAAGACTTTGAACTGGTCTTGCACAAGTCGAAAGTACATTGGATCTGCGTATGATCTGCAGGAAAACTGCAATTAATTCTGAATTAACCAACAAATAATGTCAGGAATCCGCTGAAAATTTAGAGAGACCATTAGAACTTAATATCATGATTTTCTCTGTATTACAGAAACTAAATTTCTTAATATACCTATGGAATCAGTTCGTTTGCTTGCTTTGCAGTTCTCCTGGAAAATGTGGAAAACGGGAAAATTGACTTCTCTAGTGGTTCATCTGTTTCAGCCTCCCAGATTAGTGCCTGATTTCTGACACTTAGGTTCACTGGCTCCCATTCTACCATTTTTATCTCCCTGAGATTAAAGAACCCAGAGTGTTCAAGAGTGTCTTCCAGTGAAGGTCCATCTGTGCCAATCGCATTACCTATCATTATGCAAACTCTTTTTCTAAGTCCAACCCTAAATACTCTCATTTGATCAAGCACTAAGAAAAATAAGCTAGAGAAGCTGGTTTTATTTTTTTCCTGGCTAAATTCTTTATTTTCAATGTAAAGGACTTTCTGTTTCTGGTTGTAAACACCACAGCACAGGCAGATTTACCAGGAGATAACAAAAAAGGACATCTTATCCTAAACTTCTCTCAGTGCAGATCAGGCTGTATTTGACCTCAAATGTCTGACAGAAAACCTGTTCCTAAAGGAATCAGCATTTACCTTCCATTTCAGCTTTCTGCCTGATCTGAGCTATTTTGTGGAGAACTCTGAAACTGGCTAACATCTGAAAATTGCCTTCAGGATTTCTGAGAAGGAATGAAATGGCCATGAAAAGTCTTTGTGCATCAATACAAGTAGTTAAAACAGTGAACATCAGACTTCTAAATGTTTTCTGAAGCTGTTGCCACTAGTAAGAACAAAATACATTAAGGGTTCCAGACAATTCATTACTTCCTGTCACCACAAACTTAAGGCTTTCAGTACTTGCATATGACCAGTGATGTCTTTGCTGATGTATTTACAATAAACAATGCTGAACGTAAAACTTTTCCCTGACACCTATTTTCCAGATGCAACTGTCGATACCACGGATTAACAGTTACATTCAATTTAGAAAAAACCCCCCCAAAACTACCTTGTCTTAGAACTAAGACAAAAATCTTTGTTGGATACAGCTCCACATTTAATATTTAAATACCAAAGGGTGCAGTGGCAGCAATGCACTGTCAAAATCCCCCAAAATATACCTGGCACTCTCAAAAGCGTGAGGAAGATTGTCAGGCACGGAAGTACACCAAGTGTGATGCGTGTGTGGTACGGACAGTACAGAGAAGCACCGACTTGCCCCTCAGTCAGCCTCTGCACTGATCCAAGGGGCCACAGCAGCTGCTCACAGCCCTGAAACAATGAAACCACCCACTGAACAAGGGAAACCCATTCCCACTCAACTGGCTCTTGCTGTGGCTGGGGCCACAACAGTGCCACTTTTGTCCAGGTGATTTTATGTCACCCGCCATACCCAAGGATGAGTGTTTGATCCTATTTTCACTGGCAGGGAGGGAATCACCCTGTCTTAAGCTCCTGAATACAACTGGAAGTATACTTCCTATAAAACAAGAGAGAGCAAAGAACAGGTGCCTACCATAAATAAAGAAATGAGACACCAAAGCTTTGCAAACCATCTGAAACACAGAACAAAGGCTTCAGAAGAGGTCTGTGTGCTAGAAGCATAAAAGACCCTAACACTTTAAATACAAACACAGTATAGGACCCTGGAAAAGATTTTGACTCAAAAGGAACACAACATGGTTAGTGTCTTGCGAAATATTTAAAATGCCATTGTATAGTAATCTATCTTTCCCATCAGTTTTGAAGGGCAGTATGTTTTTCCATAAGAAAGGAGAAGAAAAATAGAATTTCAACAAGCCTTCCCCCTCCTCTTCTCAAGCATGGAGGAATATTTACACAGAATAGAAAGCTGAAGTTACACAACAGACAGTGCTGGAAATTTTTCTCAACAGTCTTCATTTTGCCAGACTCCTGCCTTCAAGTGGTCTCTGACTGCTCCTATCCTCAAATTCCACCCTCCACACTTTGGCAGAGTTTCACCTCCTCAGTCTTTGTCCACAGCTCTACCAGCCAGCCTCCAGCTTCATTGCTACTATTGTGTGTAACACTTCAGTAAACAAAATACAATTCCTCCAGGCAAAAATATGTTGGTGCCAGTGCAAATGCATCTCCACTGACTATTGCCAGGCAAGAAATATTTCCAGTAATTGAACCACTTAAGTGTGCAGGCCTCTCCTGCACTTCCAATGTTACATTTCATGTCTGGGGGAGCTCTTCAGACCACAGCTATGCATCCAACTTGTTTACAGGATGAACAGCCTTTACTTAAGTAACACAAATACCACTACCCTAAAAATAGCCAGACAACTGGGCAACACCAGGGCAGATGACAGTCATTCTTAATAAGTAGCTGATTAGGATCTGAATAGCCTAAGATTATTAGTGAACTTGAGACATTCAAGCAAAAACAACGACAAAAGTGACCCAGCATTTTTAAGTGACAAGTTATTAAAGTATCTGCCCCAGAAGTACCAGCAAAACCACACTAAGCTATAGGAGAAGTTAAAATAAAAAACAAATGAACACATAGGAGTTGGTATGCTCTCAGCTCAAAGGGCAAGTACATTGTTCACCCTACAGCAAGAAGATGAAACATAGGCATATAAAACAAGTGAATTAAGCAAAAAGGTCAAGTAAAGCTTCCTATTAATATGGAAAAAAGATAATTGAATTGAAATAATTTATTTAATGCTCTTAAATAAATTAGGAAATAGCGTGTGCAGTCCTTGGAGTGGCTATGCACTCACCAAAGTAGATGGATTGGTAATAGCCAAGACAGACTTGAAACAGGCTCAAACTATTGCCATGGAAAAGCAACATTAAGGCTAAAAGCATGCAGCAAATGCTCACGAGCAAGGGCAGATGCAAAGTAACTTGACTGAATAATAAAGTAAGCTCGTCACTCGGGGCAGTTGTTGCTGTAGGCTTATCAGTTTAAAAGAATTCTCACCCTCTCTCCAATACAAATCAGGGCACTTCACCTCCCAGCATCTAAACCACAGAAGGAGAAAGCTACTCATGTATTAAGGCAGAAAGCAATGAGCCATTTCCTACTGCAGACTCCTGAGTATCCTCAGACATATCACTCAACAACATGTTTGGGGGTTTTTTTTTCCATTTGGGGCTCATCTTTTTTCTTGTTTTTTAGTTGAAATTAAGAGTGCAGTATCATCATCCCTGAACAAGATTTCAACCCAAGCTAACTTGGGCACGATCAAAACCCTACCCAGAGCATCATAAAACTCAACATGGGCTGCAAGCAATTAATAATGTCTTCAGAGTAGACATATCCTGAGGCTGTGGGTGTTCTAGGGGATCTGTTTGTTGTGGACAAACAACTGATTATGAAACGTCCCTGGGAAGAGCTACAGCCACCGTCTATATGTGCATGCACATTGGAAAGTGTCTTTGTCTTCTCAGCACTTTTCTACTCTTAACTTTCCCCTTCACTGGCATCTAACTCCAAAGGACCTTTAGAAGAATTTCTGCTCATCTCAGAGCATGAGAAGGGAGCTGAGAAAAAGTAAATACTTGTTGGCAGTGCTCCTGCACAGCTCCAGGGAAAGGAGTTTACACGCAACCCTTCACTCCTTCTACGTTGTGGTTGCTGTTATGCAGTCACCTCAGGAACATTAACTACCAGAGCACTGCTTTTCAACCCTGCCCTGTCACAACAGCATGAGGTGGAGCCTACAATCCCCTCCTCACTTCTCTCCACCATTTACAACAATACACTCATATACACATGTATATACACAGGAACACATGCACAGATATTCACAAAGCGGACACTGAGCAAGACACTGACCTTACACACACAGAAACCTGAAGAAATGCTGTGCAACATCTGGCAGAGCAAAAAAATCTTGTTTCTCCAAGATTTCAGTGCAGCTCAAAAGAAAACTTCAGTATCTCCAACAAGCTACCTAAAATGGCTCCTTAAAGTCAAATACCTTTTTGATGCAGCCTCACAAATTAAAAGAAATTATATGCACTTGTGCATCATAGCTGAATCCCACATTTGGGTGTCTTAGCCTTGAAACATCCCAGCAGAACACTGAAAATTCACGTTCAGAATGGCCAGAATTCAGTGAAAATTACCCAGAAACATCAGATAAGCTTTAAAAAACAGATTACCTGTACAACATTACGCTTGGAGAAATAAACTATTGATGACTGGATTTCGGACCAGAGACAGAGGAAATGAAGTTGAAAAGACTTCTCTTAAAGCACAAGCAAAGGGGTAAGACAAGGAAGAAGTAACAGATCATAAGCCAATTTAAACAGAAAAGTGACCAGGTTTGAAGGGAGAAGGGGAAGGCCAAAGTGGAGAAGAAAACCTGAAAAGAAGAAATGAGAAGGAATTAATTGTGATCACCCAGACACTCCATTTCAGTTACACAATTTCCGTTTCTTACCATCACAATTAGCCTAAATTCCTTATTTCACTTGTTCTGAAAAGAGCCATTAGGGAATGCAAACAGAGTCAGCCACCAAAAGGCACACACCATGAGGCACTTTTGCTGCCTCCTGGGCAGTTCTCTTCAACCTTTAGCCCAAGCAGCCACCCAAAGCAAGGCAATCTCCCAGCAGGACACAAAGTTCTGTTATGTTTTACTTTTTACAGCTTGGAACCAATGCATTCACAGTTCATTATTTAAATGTCTCCTTGCCGTTGTATCTCAAAGCACAAACTAAGAACCACAATGCCTGGGGAAAGAAATTAGAAATAAAGAGAAGAAAAAAGGTATGGTATTATAAGATCAGCTTAATACAGGACTTGAAAAACACTCACAACACTCCTATCAAAAATAACACCATTGTATTTTCACTGCACACAGACTCATACTCAGGGTTGCAATTTTGATGCATAAGCCACGAGATAATTTTAGTTTCTCATACACACATTCTCAAGAAAGTCATTGTGACTGTGTTTTTCTAAATAAAAAACATCATCTGACTCGTGAGCCTAAATGCACGCCTCAGGCTCAGCCTTCCCTGCTCCCACATCCAAACCCAGCCACGCTCCCTGGTTACTGCTGCACCTTTCTCATGCCTGCTTGCCCTGACTGACTGCACTCCCCTGGGAGCTGGTTTGGACACGGCCACTGGCAAGGGGGAATCCGGCGGCGGGACCAGGAGGATGCAGTCAGTCTTCAGTAAAGATTAATGCACTGTATGTGCCTGAGTGAACAGGGCAAACAGAACGGTCCTCTTGAGAATCCGTATGAAATGAAATGTTATTGGAAAGGTGAAACAGCTGGTTCTCAACAGGACATCAGACATCTGGTGACTAAAACCAAAGACAGATAATAGAACATTTCCGATCACCGTTACAAAATTTTACCTTCTCTGCTTTAGTGTCACTCTCTGCAAAATGAATTTTCACCAGAAAATTTTTCCTCTCCTGGATTATTGTTATCTTAAGAGGTTATTTCAACTGTATTCCTGATGAACATGGTAAACAGGTAGGTTTGTTTTGTTTTATTAAACAAAAAAAAAATTGCAAAGTCCTGTAGAGAAATATCTAACCAGTCTCCTTGAAACCAAGTAGCAACAGCTACATGAATTACATAAAAATGACTCCCATTTCAAAGACTGAGTTTAGAGCTCTAACAGACCTTTCCTTACTCCTCTAGAACACACTACTGACAGTACTTACCTTTTCTTACTTATAATAAAAGACCCGTGTATGTAGGAAAGTCACTGTGTCACTGCTCACAAGTCCTGGTGTGTGACAGACGTGCATCTGACACCCCAGGCTGACAGACCACAGGATACTCATTTAATGGCTTCTCTTATGAAGGAACTCCAGTGCAAACAGATCATAATCACTCACTAGTTTTTCTTTTCATGTATCAGATACAAATTACACGGCTCACAACAGATAAATACCAAAGAAGAACTTCCTTAGCTCTTTTTTGAAGCTGTAAGAAGTCATTTTCTGAGACAGAAAGATCACTGTCACACACCCATCTCTAGATGTTGGGCTTGAAATTTGAAATATCTGTACATATTTTAAAGTTATGATAATATTAAGTGTATGAAATTTGACTCAAAAATTGCTATGTTTGTTATCAACTAGTTTCTGATTGAACAAGACTTTCTTTCACTATTTTTTAAAAGCACAAGGTGCAGATTTTTTTACAGTCAGCATGGCAATGTATTAGCTTTTTCCATTCATCACTGCTGTGCAGGCTGTAGTCTCCAAGAAAAAAGAAAAAAGGGAGATAAGGGAAGCAAGTGCTTCCATCTTCCTTCTAAACCCACTGGTGATGCACCTAATCAACAAAAAGATTGGCCATGTGGTGACAATTCTTTTTGAATACTAAATACTTCTGGATGCTTTTATACTAAGTTTCTTATGTGGATACTTAATCACACATTGTAATCATGTAATAACCTACCATTTCTTGGCTTTTAGCATGACATTTATATAGCTAGAATATTTATATTGTAACAGCTGTATATCTTAGATTAAAAGGGTTTTTTAATTCATATATATTGAATTGTTTTCTCCAGTATGACAGGCAGTTTGCAACTGACCTGGGAAGAGAACCTTCATCTCCTGAAGAACAGTGACCTATGTAAAAACTTCTGCTTTTCTTTTCAGGGAGGGGCTCGTAGCAAGCAAACAACTCACTGCCCACACTGTTCCTGTGCAAGGGTAATTTCTATGTGATACACTGAGAAATAAAAACACCAAACACCTCAAAGATGTCCAGTGTTGCCTTTTAAATCAAGAAATCATTGCTGAGCTGTTCTCAGATGAATTTTCTCTGCATCACTTCTGTCCATCTGTCTTTCCCCAGTATTAGACTAATAGTAAAACTCACCTCTGGGAAATTAATCACCTGTTGAGAGCATCTCTGGTGTGACTTTCAGCAGTCATTCCAATAAACTGCTTTCTGTGTCCCAAAAATTGAGTTTAAATTGGAAGATGGGAATCAGAGTGGAACACGATGTCAGTCTCTAGTTTATATGTAAATGCAGTGTAGAGCGCATTGCAAGGTGTCTGCTAAAAGAAGCTCCTAAAAATCCAAACCCAATATATCAACTAATTCCAATTTTTGCTGAAAGATCGTGACCAATTTGTACTCAAGTGATTTAATTGCAGCAATAACAGTTTACATTAACTGCATTCCAGGGCTTGAAGTTTCAGTTTCTACTAAGTTAGTGCCAAGCACTCTCACTGAATGCTAAGCCCCTTGATAATTCCCTTCATATTACAACTGTGTTTGTGTTTGCCCCTCCCTTGTCTGCCCAAGTATAAACAAATTGCTGTTGTTCACAGAAAGCACAGCAAGCCCTGATCAAAAACAGAAAAGCCCCAAATCATCTTCCTACCCTTCTCACAGGAATGAACACAGTTCAAACCACTCTTCTGTAGGTGTACTTGAAGTAGAATGCCCACCTGCTGGCTCCTTTCTAGAATTTGTTTCCTTAAAACATTCACCAACATGACCATAAATGCATTTTATCTTCCTCGTGACTTGACGGTGTACGTGGAAGCAGCACTCTTGGCTGCAGGCACACCCTCCCCAAGCACAGAAATACTGACAAGGCAAGCACAAAGAAGATAAAAGGCACATTTGCTTGAGCCTTTCTTTAAAAGCCTTCTCTGCCGTCACCTCCGCGGCACCGCGCGGCGCGGAGGATTAATGGATCGCTCTGTTCTCTGAAGTGGCAGCAATCTGGAGGCTGGGATAAGTAACTCCAGCAAAGGAGGGCTTTGCTGCCAGCTGCTGGCACTCGGGATGCTGCGGATTTGTGCGTGTCTAACTGCTCAGATCGGAGAGAACCAACACCAGCTCCTGTGGCCGAGTGTCAGATGGCCCGGGATGGTCTCTTCTGTCCATTTATTTATTGCAAAACAGGGAGGAGTCATCTGTGCTTGAGTCAGCTGCTCCAGAAACAAAAGAAACAAACAAACCTGTGATCTAAACACAACTGTTCTTTAATTTTTAAAGTACACCATTTATAGGGTTTGGGGGAATTTTTTTCTTCAGAATCTAAGAAACACTATGCACTGACAGTTTCTCATTTACAGAGAAAGTTAATAAAAAGCAGATGGAGCTCATAATACAGCAGCTACAATACGTGCTGCAATTATCCGGCACTCCAAACAATAAACAAAATGTCAGCAGAGGCTCACTTTAAATCTCTACGTCGATTATGGATTGATTGTCTCAGCAACACATTACAGAAATGATTTACCATTTCCAAAGTTGTACTGGGGTAAGCAATCCTCAAACTGCAACAATGAGTCTGTATGTTCATTAGCACGCTTAGCCGTGAGTACCTGAAGTGAATACCTGGAGAACTATTTAAACTAAAAACATTATTTCTCTCAAAATATTCAAAAGCCAAATATCATAAACACAGAAAACAGCAGAATTTTTCCAGCTTTGTATCTCACCCTAAGGAGAGCTGCCACTGGCCAAAGTAAGACTGGATAATTTATGTGCATGCACACATTTCAGATGGGGAAAATATGCAAATAATGTCACGATCAGCAAATTATAAAAAAACCAGACTAGAAGATAGTGGGATATAGAAAGTTTGGGCCTTCAGACAGAGAACATGTCTGCATAGAAAAACCCTGGCACTAGTAATTCATTTGAAAAGCTGAGAAAAATCAAAGAAAATCATGGTTAGTTCAAGTTCTACAACCACAGTTTGAAGTAAAAAAATTTAAAGAATTTTAAAAATCCCAGTGTTAATTTTCCAGTAATTGTTTCTCTGTAGAAAAAAAGTATAATTACAGCCCCTCCTACAAATATTTCACGTCCCACCAATTTAAACCAGGAAAATGTAGAGCAGCAGCAGGACAAACAATATAAGTGTCAACATAAGTGAGCTGAAAATTGTCCCTACAGTTTAGCTGTCTAAATACTTGTGGGAGAAGACAAATTTTCCATTAACTGTAGAAAAATCAAAGTCAAATTCTAGCTCACAAGTACGGCCAAAAAAAAAAAAGCAAAAATCGATAATTCAATCAATAATAAATTGATGTCATATTCAAAAAGTTGCCCTCAACTGATTTTACTCTGATAAATTTCAACCAGAATTAAAACAAAGGATTTTTGCAAGTACTTGGGTATTACACCAGGCATAAGAATCGCTTCAGAAATTACCTGCAGACATTAGACTTACAGAACAAAGAATTGCTTGAGAGATACTACAAAACATGACCTGGCACTCCCCATACTCTACCATGCCAGTTTAACTCCCAAATGCCAACGCTGGTATAGGTTTATGTCAATATTTTGGTTAGCAGCTACGGCCTCACGTATCTCGCTCTCTGGATAACCTTTAGCTCGCCATGCTAAAAAAGAAAAGGATAATAAAAAAGGAAAGCCGTATCATTAGGGCGATTAAGCGAGTGGCAACTTAAGAAGGTCATTAAGACAAAAATCCATCTTAATATCAGGAAGTAGACGGCACCAACTCTCCCTACAGCTTCTGCTCATATCTATTCCCTGCCAGCAGAGAACACCACCTGCAGACACAGGTTTAGGAACTGCAATTTAGGCACTCAAGTCTAAATTACCAAATGCTGATTTTCAGCTGCTGCTGCTATTGGCAACAACTGGGGTTACCGTTTTATTTGCAAAAATAACAAAAGATGAAGAAGCAGAAAATATGCAAAAAATATCTGTGTCTGTCGTACATTAGGGGGACAAGAAAGAAAAAAAATAATTAATCGCCAAGAGTCTCTTCTTGACAATTTCTTCTTTTGGGCTGATATGCTACTTCCACAGCTAAGAAGTAATTTTTAATGAGTCAGCTGGTTAAAAGCATAACCCACTTTGTCATCACTTTCTTATCTTTGTCTGGCATTTTACCAATAATTCATGCTATAAATGGCCTTCTTTATAGTGATTTATTTTGCTTCATTTTTCACTCTGGAACTAACTCCATCTTTACTTAGGGAATCCAAAAGTCTGCTGCCCTCCCTAGTGCACCCATGTGCTCTGCTGTCGCTTTCCTACAGGGATTCCTCCTTGCAGCATCCCTCAGCAACCAATTCTGTGAGCAGAAAATAAAACCAATACTGCACCCAGTTTTTTTTTTTACCCCCTCACAGAAAGCACACGGTCACTCTGACAGTTCAGACTTCTCGGAAGTGACCAAATGTACGTCTGCAAGCAAGCCAATGCACCTCTGCAATCCTCCACACGACAGCACCCAGAGGCAGAAGAGCTACACGTGAGCTTTCCTGCTCACTGCACTCAGAGCAACAGAAACAGCAGAGGAGAACTAAACACAGGAATGTGTTTTGCACGTGCATAGCTTCATGTAACTACAAATTTACTGCTAGAAATCTCAGTGGGAACTGTTTGGCATTAGAGTATTTTCAGCCAGTTCCACAAAACAGCTTGCACTTTCCTGAAGCCCAATATTTTCTCAGCTTACTTTCTTGGCTACTCCTCTCCTCCAGCATTGCGAAACCAAGCAGTTTACATTATTTGACATTGCACTGGACACAAATCCAATAAGCTGGATGAAAGCTGCACTCAAAATGAATTCTTTTTATTGCTGTCTTGGTTTTCTTGCACACATTCTAATTCTGTTTTGTGATTTTTTTAGTGGAAATTGCCAGTATCCTCAACTCCCATGGACTACAAATTCATGATTTGTGTTCCTGGTATTTTAAGTCATACGTATGTTTTGATGTAAGACAAGACATCTGCTAAATGTTTAACAATTTGAAATGGCAGTCATCAAAACTGCATCTTCATGGACGCTGCACAAAGACATTAGATGGGAATAGTGACCAGACATGTAATCACTGGTCTAGGACAGTAATAGGACAGTAATAGAAGTACACATCAATACAGCAATGCTTACCAGCTTCTGCCCAGGATACTCATCAAGTAAGAACCTCAGAATTGTGTCTGATCTATTTCCAAGACTAGGATACGTAGTGGAAGCTCGTGCTGAACACAAGGCTGCAATCCTCCTCTCCACTTTTTGGGATACATGTGTTTTCACCTGGCCCTTCCACAGCATGTCCCTCTTTGCACCTCCCATCTCTTTTCTCATTATCTTTACACCATCTTTGTAACTAATTATTACTTTTTTCTTTCAAAATCCTCATTTCTGTAAGACTTCCACTCTAACCTCACATTTCCTGCCTTTCATTTGCTGAACCCCACCTACCTCTCTCCAGCTGTCTTCAGTCTCTTCATCAGCCTCCCACTTCCTCTCTGTGTCTCTCACTTTCCCCATTCCACTGTATTCCCAACTTTGTCCTTTCCCACAGCTTTCCTGCCATTAACAAGAGCTCATTTGCCTTTCCCTTTCACAGGAGTCAATACAGGGAGAACCTGCTGCCAACAGTCCCCCTTGGTTGGTGAGCATTGCCAGACGGCCTTGGTCTCACCAGTTAATCTAAACCAATTCCACATCTCTCACAAACCCAAAATTACCAGAGTGCTCAACAAGCCATTTACCATAAAGACACAAATATTGTTATGCCCTGGATTTTGTTCTCTTTAGATCTGACTTGCTTTACATAAAATATAGGTCTTGCCAAATAACCAAGGAATGAAATGACCAGGACAGTTTTAAGCAAGGTTAGGTTTGTAGAGATGAAAAGCTTACAATTCTTAAAGCTGTATTGCAGCTATTTTTCAGATATTCCCTCCTACTGCTACTTCAAAAAAAAGCATATGGTTCAAATTACAGTTTCCAGAGGAAGTCATTAAAGAGACTAGAATTTCTATCAATGATCGGTTTGTAAGTTTGCACTTGGTCTTTGGCACAGACTCTGTCTATATTTAGAATGCACAGTATAAAGAAAGACTGAAATCAAAGCAATTTTTAAAAAAACCAGAGGTTTATTTATAATAAATTGAAATTTGCAGAGAGGGTGATACCCACACTGTAATTCTGAACTGTTTGTAGGAGTGGTGCGGGTGTGGAGAAGGGAATGCAGTAGCCAGCCCTACCTGCACGTGCTACTGCCCACAGGAAAGCCTGAGGCACCAGGTGAGACACTGCCTTTCTCTGGGGAGGGAAGTTACACAAACGCCATATCCAGGAACTGGAAAGACACTAAATTTTTTTGTCAGCTGCAGAATATCATACATTAAGTATGATTCTTTCAAAGCAAAACAAGGTAGTGTTCTCACCAGTAATATTCATGGGCGATAAAAGAAAAAAATATATTATGGACATTTGATACTGAGAGTTCATCTTCTCTTATGAAAAATACTAAACAGGATGAACAATCCTTTCTTTAAAAGAAAAAATACCACAGCAATAACTTACAAGCAGATAACACACAGCATTACAAGCAGACAACTGCAGCCAGAGCTGCGTTCTAAAGCCTGACAGGGCAAGATACTGAACTGACTGACAGGAGTTATCTGAGAAGTATCTTCTGTATTCTGATGATTGTCCCTGATGATGCAGGCTGTTATACATTTTCGCAGTCTTACTTCCTTTGAAAAACATATTTGACTTACAGTAGCTCAAGTCAGAAGGAGCAGTTTTAAGCAGAGGACACAAATTAGAATCCAGCATAATGAGAGAAAGGAATAAAATAATTAGAGCCAGTACTTCTCCATCTTCAAAGAACTTTCAAAACAAAGGTATATTGCATTTCAGATTATTTAACTATCCAATTTTGTTTCACCTAAGTTGGATAATTTAAAAAAATAAAGCCATATAATATGCTCTTTTATGAAGTTTATTCATTTTTACCTATGGGGAAATGCAAATAGCATTAGTTTTGCTGTAGAAAGGTCAAGCTCAAAAACAAGTTTAACGCCGTTCTAAGTAACAGAAGAACCTTGGGGTTTCCCAGATCATGTACCAGATCTGACTGAAATTTTATTTTATGAAGCAACTGCAGAGAAAAGAAATTATCTTGCTCCCTCCACCCTAAATCCTGCCAGCATTCTCAAGAAACATTACAGAGCACCCTTTATCTCCTGGCATGAGTAACTTTCAATTTCATTGCAGAAAGATATATGCAATTCATCTAGTTCTAAAGATATGAGCATAATTTTTATAGAAGATCTACTTATATGCACAGTTATCAGTGGGACAATTGCATAAGGGGGTGAATCTTTTTGCCGGTT
The DNA here is from genome assembly GCA_013400975.1 of Atrichornis clamosus. Taxonomy (NCBI): domain Eukaryota; kingdom Metazoa; phylum Chordata; class Aves; order Passeriformes; family Menuridae; genus Atrichornis; species Atrichornis clamosus. Next base: position 57,459 of record WBMZ01009812.1, on the reverse strand, counting down.
TTTAGTGAGATAAAATAAAAGCTGCAAAGGAATTTTGCTGCACACGGAGAGAGCTGACACAGAATACCCAAACCAACAGTTCTGTTGTCATGGGCACCAACAAGGAAAAGGCATTTAAATGCCAAGATTTTTAAGAAAACCTTTACTGAACTGGTATAAAGTCAGACCCACAACTTTATACCTTGGGAACCAGAACTAAATAGCTTTAGGAAAAAATTCTGCTAACAAAAGAGCACTGGCCTCAATAAAGCAGTGGCCCTGAATGCCCCTTGCATCAGTGGGTTTGACACCAGGGCATGCCAGGCTGGAGGGCTGAGCTGCCTAGCAGGGAGCTATGGAGGCAGGGGACAGGCCCTAAGCATGCAGCAAGGCAGCAGAGAGATAGGACCACAACCGAGCTGTCTGTCAGCTGTGAAAGCAGTCCTGTCTGCCCTGATTTCATGTCTAGCAAGAGTAGTTACTGGTCTCACTTGTGTCTTTTCCAAGCACTTGGAAAGGCAAGCGCACCTTCGGCGTTACTCAGAGCGCATGGAATAAGGCTGTCCTAGGGGTGTGTGATCACAAACTATTGTGCCTACTGCTATTCTGTCAACTTGTCTCAGACTGATGCACTGGGATCCCCTTCTCACTTAGAGATGGGAAAGACACAGGAAGTGACTTCCAAAGCTCATCTTGCAGCACCTTTCTGTTGCCCTGTGTGTAAAGCTCCTCTCCTGGAGGGAACAAGTGCCCACAGCAGAGCCATCAAACCATCACCTCCACTCACCTCACTGGATCAGCTGTTGACAGGGGATTATTTCCTTGTGAGGGTGGTGATCCACATGAAGAAGGGAAGGCACCCAACAGCCCCATGAGAGCCTAAATTAATCCTCAGAGCAGCAGCAGCAATTGAGCTGTTGGCAGAGTTCCAGCTGGGATACAATACCTTACTTTCTCTGTAATAAGCAGGATGACTTGGGGCAATTTGAGCCTGTATTTCCATTGATCTGCACACTGACATCAATGCTGAGAGTAATTAAACTAAACCTTGATCATGAACCAATATAAAAGTTACCTCTGTTGTTAAGTGCTTAAGCATCTAGGCACTTCAGAGGCTTGGGTGCTCTCTGCTCTACATCAGTCTACATCCCCAGCTAAAGGCCACGGAACAGGCTGTGGTTGCTCAGGAAGGGTCGTCACTCCACACATTCTTGGTTCCTACCAAGAATTAGGGTACAGCCTTGCAGGAGAGTTGGCACGATTTTCAAAAGCATCTTTGTGGATGAGAATCTCAGGTTTATAAAATAAACTCCTCGTACCACTGTAGGTCTCCAAGGGCCTGATGAATTCCTCCACCACTTTTTTTTTTTAATTGGAACTTAAGGCTCTAAACCAATTATGTGGCTATTCATAGCACTAAATTTAAGGTAGGAAAATTAGTTGATTATATCCCACATCCACATTCTTCCACTCAATCTGCTTTGGTTTCTGAGGGGTTTTTTTTGTGTGAACAGCAGAAGCGACAAAGACTGTAAACAGCACACAAAGATATGAAAGTACGTCAAGAGAAGGAGTTGACCGAAACTATGAAAAACTACAGTCCTTGTTTCACTAACAAGTGTGAAGCTTTTGGTAGTCCTGTGATGCTGCGTGACCTTCCCAGGTGGGGCTGATTGAGCATTTAGGAGTGATGTGCAAAACAAAACTCATGGCACTGTTGCATTTATAGAAACACAAACTGTCAATTCATTTTACAGTAATTTACAGTAAAGAGTGTTTTTCTTTAAGACTGATATATCAGTAACACAGGTAAGCACCAGCAAGCATACAAGCAATTCCAGCACATTAAGTTCTTTTTCCTATTATTCACAACACTTTTATGCAATTTTAGAGGTCTTATATGGTTACAAATGAAGAGGTTGCAATTTTAGAACTAAATGAAATTATAGGACTTTTAAAACTTATGCACATGAATAGTTTTATCCCTCAATTTACATGAGCATAGTCTTTAGAAAAGTAGCAGGATTCACTTCTATATTCAAAGAATTAAGATCAAATCATGTGTAACTAAGAAAAGTAGCCTCTGTAATAAAATCTTTTCATGCAACTTAAAACACTTAAACCCCAGAGATAACTGAAAGCAGAGGAATCTATTAACTCCACTAACCTTTGCAGTTACTACAAAATAACATCAATGCAATGAGAGTCTCCTGAAGCGAGGGTCCAAGACTACTTCATGCTACACAGGTACTTCTCACTCAAAGTTTCTCAGCACCAGCCTTGTTGAGCCCATACCTTTGCTTAGGCGTGTTTTGGTTTGGTGAAGTTTTTGGGTTTGTGGGTTTTGGTTGGCTGGGGGTTTTCTGGGGCAAGGACAAACTAGAGACTTGCAGACACACTGGAAGGGACACAGTGCTATTTACAGTTCACACAACTCCTAGGGAACGATGCTGCAGGGGGTCATTAACTCGACCATTACCTGATATTTTAGAATAAAAGATTGGGTTGGGACATAACCATTGACAAAGCCATGCTTGCATCCATTAAATTCAGGCGGGGTTTTTTTGCACTGTTTCACTAAAATTTCTGCGTGGGAGAGGCAGGCTCTCCTTTGTACAAATGTGGGATTCAGCTCAGTTCCAACACCAAGAGCAGTATTGCGTAACAGTCAGGGATGCGCTTATGTTTGAAGAAATGATGCAATCTCTCCATGGAACACGTGTGTAAATGATGAAGTGCTCCCACATGGGACACTAAACTGGCAGGCAAAACTCTGAGCTGCTCATACATTAACCACTTCTTGTATATTTTAGTGCAAGAGATTTAGCATTAAATGCAGTTTGTACTATCATCAAAAGAGATTGTGCTGACAGACTGAATTGAGAAAATTAAGTATTTTTGAAAAGAAAAATAAATTTTCTGAAAAGCATCAAATCAGATTTGGAATTTATCAGAAAACCTGTGGCAAAAGAGGAAATAACCTGGCATTTTATCTGCACACTGTCATAAGGCTGCACAGCCTGATGCTGCATTTCTTCCTTCTCTCCCTCCCTTTTTCATCTGAAAATGTAAACTTCAGCTTTTATTACAATATTGGAAAACAACTGAAGGATGATTTAAAGGTCTGAAATGACAAACATTTTAGCTTACTCTACATATCTAAGGCAGTAACTAACATCAAAGTTTGGCCTTGAGTTCACAACGCAGTGACAGTTCTGTTTTAACAAAAATGTAGCCACTAGCTTTTATCATAACGCCTCCTGAAACGGGCAAAGTGCTTCCCTTGTATCTAAACAACATTCCAAAAACCAAGATGATGTTTTACTAATTTGGCTGAAGTCTCCCAGCAGTTATTTGCCTCAAGTGTAGTATTACAGTTACCAACTTCATTGTGCACATCACCTTCGCAGCTTTGGACGCCAAGGAGGAAATACTGCACTTGGCTTGCAAGATAATTTGCAAAAGGCAAAGTTTAAGGAAAAAATGTGAAATGAAACTGCCAGGCAACAAATGCCAGCAGTGCCCCATGTTAGTTATTACTGCCTTCCTTCTAATGTCTTCAGTACCACTGTGTTTCTTCCTCTCTTATTATTCTGCTTGGATAAGAATTTGACATGCTATGGACTTGTGTTTGAGATATGCTAATGAAAAAAAGCATGTAGTAAATGTTTTGATGACAAATTACTTGAAATTTTTAAAAGGTGGAAGGCTTAGTAAAAAGAAAAAACAGATGAGGAAAAAAATACAAATAGAACACAAACTAGATTCTTATTAACCAACTTAAAAAGCATCAGTAATGAGAAGAAAAACAGAAAAACAAAAACCAAACCCAAACAAAACATGAAGGCAGAAATAGCAAACTGAAGAGGTGAAATAAAATTATAGCAGCTTGAGAGAAAGAAAAGAAGTTGGTAACTTCAACAGATAATAAAGAGCTGGAAACTAATGTAAAGAAAATGGAAGAAGAATGAAAATATGAGAGTAACAAGATGAAAAAAGAGCAAGATAACTCCATTTTAAAGTGAATGGTGAAAGACACCCCACAGTTTTCCCCGCTCTGTAAGTTCAATTTAGCCTGCATTTCCCCTTACTAGCTTTTTTAATTTCCCAAAATATTCCCTGCTCCATCTCTCTGAACGACTTCCTCCCTAGAGCCACTAAGTTTCCAGGAGCTGAAATGATTCTTATGGTGGTTGTCACCCAAAAGCTATTTCAAGGCTGTCTGCATTCTGAGCACACACAGATCCCGTAACTTCTTTACGGCTGTGGAAATACAAAGGGACACATGGGTATGGGGGAGGAACAGGGAGAACTTAAAAATAAAAAGGAGTAAGAAATACAGGTGAAATCTGAACTCCCATTTCCCCATTTCCTAAAGAATACCTTAAATAGCCATCACCAAGCACTGCTGGTGAGTAACGTGGCATTCACCTGCTCCCAGTGCACGAAGCATTACAGATTCACACAGACACACGGTGAAACGTAAGAATATAGTTAGGGTTAAGAGAGCAAGCAAATGCACAAGGAAATCCCCCTCTCCAGTAAGAAAAATCATTCATGGTAAGTTTTAAGTCACCCTGTTCCCCCTGTGAGCATCCATGACAGGACAGCAGAAAGGGCTGGACAACAAAAACAGGACAGGTCAGTATTTTGGGAAGGGAGATGGGAAAAACACAAGAGTGTTCCAAACATGCCTGTTTGGAAGGCGTTTCTGGAACAACAGCATCTGACCATTTCGGAATTGGCAATTACTCGCACTTTTATACCACTGAATAAATCTTTAGAAGACAATTAACAGCATTCCTAAGGAACTGTAACTATATGAGAGTGAACAAGAATGTTGAGACCAAAAGTTACTTAGTCTCAGTTTGATCTTTAATTCAGTGTACAGAAGAACTCAAACCTCCAGAACATGAAGTTTTGGTACACCCTGAACTCCACAGCACCAGTGCAAAGCAGAGCAAACTGTGCCAGTGCTGATTCTTTCATTACCAATGGACAGGAGTCAGTCATGAAGTGCTCTAAATTGTTCACTTCCCTCTCAAAATCCTTAATATTATGAGATCTCTTTGTCCACCTCAACAAATGGCTTGCTTTAAGATGCTATGGAAGATTTATATCTGTTTGTGTGTTTTCTAAACATTTACTCCAAAATACTTTAACCCTCCTCATCACCAGAGCAAGACTGCAGCATCTGGTGTTCGTTAAAACCAGGAAATTCCTGTTTTGCTCTTATGAAACTGTTGAGAGTTGATAATTGGGGTTTTTTTAAACCTAGCTTTGCAATGCATTTAGAAACTTCATATTAAACAATAAATTTGAATTAGCAAGTGTTTAAAATCTGCTTGTGCTAAGTTCAGACTTTAGTCTTTTGCAATTAAGAAAAACCATCAGAAAATATTTACCAAGCGTAAATTAAGGAATTGCCATTATACTTAATATGCAGCATTTTACATTTTATCACTCATTATAATTTGCAATTTATCTCATCAATTTAAAAGTTGTAATCCATATAACACAGAAAAGAAACAATATAGCAAGTCACAGGTCATCTACTCGTGGTGCTTCAGCTCCACCATAGCACATTTTAGGCCAGAAGATCACAAGAAGATTGTGAATCTTGTACAGAACTTAATCCTCATATCCTTGCTGAAGCTCACTATGCACACCTTTCGGTAAATTTCAATGCCTTTGTGTTTCAATTAAAAGAAAACAGTCTGTCCTTATTGATTTTGTATCAACAGTATCAAATTAAAGACTGACAACAGCAGTGAGAAGAACAACACATTAAGCTCTAAGCGTTTCATGACAGATGGAACGATATCACAGAAAGAAAAGCAAATGTTTTCCTAATGACTGTTTTTCCCCTACATTTGGAAGAAAGCTGTGAATGACCTAAGGCCACAACACACACACACACACACTCAAAATGTGAGCTGCTGAAACTGCAGGCAAATTATACTGCAAAACTCCATGAAAAATCTGGCGCCACTTGATTATGATCAGGTACAGCGTAGGGCTGGGGTCAAAGACTGTCCATCCATAGCTGCTGCTCCCTCACTGAATGACTCAGGCACTCAGCTCCCAGCCAAGGAGACAGGGAGAGATAGCATGTTCCGAGTTCAAGTCCCCAGCCAGTTATTTGTTGCAGACTCTCCTCTCAATCACAAGATGTCATTAAGTGAAGCTAAGAGTATGTTAAACGCTTGAAATATTTTCCCCTACATAAACAGCTGCTGTAGCTGCAAATGGAAAGTTACAGAATTGCAAACAATTGGTACCAAGTGTAAACAGAACACAGAAACTACACTTATTTCACAAGAAATAGGAACCTCTAGGTTAAGGGGTTCTTTATACACATGCTGAAATTTACTATCTTAGGTGTACATACAGACAATTAATTAAGCTGACCAAAGGTAGCCAGACAGTGCAAGTCTTAACTCTAGAGCCACCCTGAAATCCACAGGCACTTTGAAACACTTTTTAAAATAGTATAGCATATTGCTAAAATGTCTAATTTGCAACCCATCACTATCTCACTATCTAAAGTTTCTTTTGGCATGAAGACTTTCTAGGATAATCATTCTCATTGCAGATACACTCAGTATGCCCATGTGTAATGTGTGTTCCCTTTCCTCAACTTCTAGTTTTATCAGCTCATAACTCTTAGAGCTGTTTTATTTCCCTTGGTATTCAAATTCATTCCATCCACTGATAGAGCTTCACCACATTATCTTCTACTTGAGATCACTAATAAAGAGGTTAAATTAATCTACTTTAAAAGCTGCATCTCTAAGCACCAATGCAGAAACCCGACAGACCACCTCTCAACTCTCTTTTCATGGCCTCTAGGCATCCATGTTTTCATCTTCAGAACTAGGCTCATTTTAATTTGGGAAAAAAAGAAGAGTACTGCTTTATTTCTGCTTTTCTGCCATCAAAAGGAAAACAAACTGTTGTGCCTCAGCTTCCTGAGGAGCTTTAGCTGTGCATCAATTCACAGCACCTCTGGCAGAGGATGTGCACAACTCCAGAGGTGGAGCACAGGTTTGCACAGAGACCCCGTCACCCTTGCAGTACTATAAACCTTAGTTCCACACATTAATGCACACATAACACCTGTATTTTTCCCGGTCTGAATTCCTTCCCCACTCTTCCCTGCTTGAGTGAGATTCTTTTTCCACACAAGTGGGGAAAAGAAAAAATGAAATCAATTTGAACTTCAATACCATGTGGGAAAGTACCGCAGAGACCATCTCACTTTACACCATAAAAATGTTATTAATCCTGAACCTTTCTGAAGAGATCCTTTTTCTTCCCATGAGATCTTATTCATTTACTAAGGTTAGCCCACATCTCCACCTATACATTCTAAATATAACATAGAGAGAAATTATCTGAACTCTAATATGTATCAGCTTGAACAGAAACACATGCAATGTTAAAAATCACTCCCAGTTTCATTTTTTCATGCAGAAGAGAAATCGTTACTTTCATTTAGTCACAGCTGTGATTCCTTAAGGACAGAACAAGAAGGTTTATTTCACAAAGAGGTACTCCAAGCCTGTACAATCAGTTCGCACTAACAGACTGGACTTCCAAAAGAAGTATGATTTAAAACACGTAACACCGGTCATTCCTAAGAAACAGCTGCACTCAGGTTTCTTAGAGAACCCGACATAGCATGCAGGCTGTCTCTGTCAGGGACACAGTGAGTATTTACTGTTCTGCTGGGCTTGACCAGCACACATCTCTGCACTCCGCAGCAACAAACAAAAAACCCCACAGAACATCCACTCATCTATAATGTCACCAGAAAGACTGACTTTGGCTGCTGCAAAAGAAACTATTCTGATTAGATGCAGAATTATACAGCAGAAAGCACACATGCTAAATACAGCAAGGACTATAGTACTGATAAAAGAAGGCTCGTGCTCCTGAAAATGGGTTTGTATGTCAAATACCTCTGTATAGCCAAGATAACTTCAACATGAAATTTCTCTACGAAACACTAGACTGAGATGAAAATATTTCAGGTGTCCAGTATTGATACAGTGACTCTAAAAATAGAATTTTTTATTTTGTGCTCTTTACTACTCTAATAACTAATCCCACCCCATTAAAAGAACAAAATAAAGTACCTTTTTTTGATTTTGCTCCAATCTTCAACTTTGATGGCCAAGCAATTTGTGTATTTGTTTCTTCCATAATCTGTTAAAAAGAAAGCATTTACACAAAATTAAGTTTTTAGTTTTTTCCTACAAAGGTGTAAGATTACTTTTTGAAAATATATTTACCATTTTAAAATCTGTTTACTTATTACTTATAAATAGCAGAAGAAATGAACTGCTTCTCTGATTTTCTTGAGAATTTGTGTCTGTTAACAGGCAGGGATGAGTTCTGATCATTCAAAAGAACTCCGCAGAGCAAACCCAAGATGCTCAACAGCTTCCATAAAGTTCAAATGACCACTACTAGCTACAGCAGGCTCTACATCCATCTCAGATGGAATTTTAAACCTTCACAATACAACAAAAGTATTTCTTTCGTTACCTTAAACTGGTTTTAAGTAAAGCCTATTAAATCAAATCGAGCCCTGTTGAGTCTCTGTAAGTCCAGATATATTGGTTTGTCTCATCTTTACCCAAAAGTAGCTTTTCATTATAATTTTATCGAGATTCCAAGAATTTTTACTTCTTAGTTTAGCGGGTCAGAGCAGACATTTGACAGCATTTCTTTATTATGACACAGTGTGCAACCTATCTGTACATCTCCGAGCAGCCAAGAAGGAACTGCATGACACCAAAGACTTGAGATATATGAATGGAAAGCCAGCTCTAAGAAATGCTGGGCATGCCCCCTGAGACCAAAGAACTTCTCTTTTATATTGAGGTCTCATCAATAAGCATGGTGAGTTCGTACCTCTCATGACACTAGAGATGGAATGAAAACAATTAAACAATTCAAATGTCACAATAATTAGCAAAGCCACTTCCAAGAGGAAAACTAATGCATTAAGAAAACAGCTGCAATACCAGTAAATTTTCCTTAACAGTATAATTTAGAACTAAGGCAGACATCTCTAACAGTTCTTAATTCTTATCTTCTACATCCAAATCCCAAGGACACCACAACAACTTCCAGATTAATACGCCATGTGGAAAAACTGAAAGTGTCAGGCAGACTTCATTATACTGTATTTTTGGTTTCATCAACTATTGGATAATAAGTTACAGCTGAAATAAAACATTTCCAGGAGGGTGAAATTCTATCAGCAACATACATATACTTTTCAAAATTTTTCAATCCAGATGTGAAAAAATCTATTTCAAAGAATTCACTTGTCTCTGATAAAAGGCTTTGGGCCAGGATTTTTTTTAGTTGTGTAGTGGGCAATGAAATACACAGAAAATTGGAAGGCACTAGCTGAAATGAAAAGGGAGATGCTAAAACAAAGAATGGTGCAGGACTGAGTTAAAGAAGATCCAACATGAAAGGAACCACAAGAGAGGAGACAGAGGAGGAATGAATGTCATTCAAGACAAGTGTTACATCCCATCAGTCCTTTACCCACTGAATAAAGGCTGGAGACTTCTGTCTAAAAGAAATTAAATCCTTCCCATTTCTTATGCTAAACTAAAATAAAATGAAAGACCACAACTTCAGAGATGCACATTCTGGGGACATATGAGAAGGATGCATAAAAGATCTTCAAAGGAAAAGTAGTCTGACTGACAGCCAGAGATTTGGCCGTCTAATATCCATAACGCTCTTCGTAGAATGCAATGCTAAAAATCACATTAGATCAAAATGACAATTCAGTTTGGTCAAGACAAAGCCAACTTTATCTCCTGTATTAGACAAGCAAAAAAAAAAAAAAAAAAACCAGGATGCTTTTATATGAAGTGCATTAACTCAAGTATCAAAATGCTCAGGCTGTAACATTTACAATAAATCAGGGCTTTCATATGAACCCTTAAGTAGAAATTAAACTATACTGCTTACTTCTTAAACTATTATTGTATTTAAGTTACTATTTATGCATTGTATTTATAGTAACAGCAGAGCATCACAAAGCCCTGGAAAACAAGGAACTGAGTTTTTACTAGAGCAGTTCAACTTGAAAGTAAAGATGAAATTGAAAACTGCGTAGATCACTGTTGCATCAACTTTTTGTTCAGTTTTACCATTCTAGCCCAGGCAGTTAAGTGTCAAGATTTTATTTTTTCCCTGAAATAAATCTGGAATCAATCCATGAAAACCTCAAGTGCGTGTTGCAATGTAACAGCTTTATTAGTGAGAACTCAGTGTTATGCCACATACCCTGGAAACAGGGGTCCTGCTCTCACATGAACCAAACAAAATAGAGAACTCATGAGTACCACAGCTATAATACACATGCATCCCAATTGTATAAATACTTGAGCTACATAACATTTAGAGGAAATTCAGCCTAGGCATGACTCACAGTTCACGATCTCTGCACAACAGCACCTCTGCACAGCTTCCCTTATTTTCACATAAAAGTGACAGAGTGAGTACTAATCAGTACTCTCCCTGCTCTGAGGGAACAACTGACCAAAGGGATCAGGCACACCTGGCAGAAAGGTTTAATCCCCTCGCACAGAATCTCATGCTTCCTCTCAAAATGAGGGACAACCTAAGAAATTGTCTTTCTACAACTTCCCTTCCTTCCCTTTCCCCAAGAGGAACTGTAGTGTTTACAAGCCAAAATATGTAAGCTATTCTCAGTGGAGAAAAAACAGAAGAGGACAAGACACTGGAAGACACCAACAAAACAAATAAGACTGTACTCTGACCCTGAAAAAACTGGCTCGAGTTGCAAATCATTGGGCCTTCAAGAAAAAAGAAGTCTAACTATAAGGCAGCTGGAAGACAAGTTTTTGGCTTCCTTGTACTCCAGCTTGAAAAGTTTATAGTTTAAGCACTTTGGGGAGTTTTTACATTAAGACAGTAAGAAATTACTTTTTCTTATGTTGTATTTTTTGTTTAGCTGATTTTGGATGGAAACTGGAATGCCCTGAATGCAAAAAACCGACCAAACAAAACTCCCCCAAAGCCCACAACTATTCTGGAATTCAAAGGACGTCTTTTACACACAATAGAGGAGCAAGAACAACATATATAACAGACCTTTCTCCATTTAAAACAAGCACATTAAATCAAAGTATTATCCTTCATAGTTAGTGTTGGTAAATTACCAATTTCTGAGCTTACCATCTTTGGGATTTGGGCATCTTGGCCTTTTCTGCCTCTAATTAATCAGCGTGAAAGGAAAAAGGGGTCAGACAGGAACCTGCATCTACTGGTAGGGCTTCTGCAACCTGGTTTTCTCAATTTCAGCTCAACAGCAAGCTCTGAGCCTGGTGACAAATGTGGGAAGCTGAACAATTGGCATGAAGTATTTAGCAGATGGGTTGAGTAAATTAAACAAAAGAAAATTAAGCTCAGTAACTAGAGGCAATCACGTCCATGAAAATAAAACTCATTTTACCTGAGAGAGCATAAAACACAGTGGTGGATGAGAAATAGGGAACTGAACCTTCTAACCATTAATCCTTTAAAAGAGATCCAGTTTCATGAGGTATACCGGGGACACGTCTTTCTCCTTTGGTGGGTTAAGTGACAGAGAACAAAAGAACACTATTGGGAAAAATAATCATATCCCTCCAGATCTTGGTTTTACCCAGAAACTGCCTATCTGTGCAGACAAGAAAAAATTACCACAGAGCATACAGGCAAGGCAGAGCTCAAACTATCTTCTGAACTATTTTTAGAGTCACACTTCATCCCATTCTCAAACCTAATTTACACATCCAAGGGAGAGCACTTTGTAGTATAAAATCATCTTCTAGCAAGACAAAAAAGGAATGACCAAATAAGATAGTTTTTCCAAGCAGCTTTTTCATGAAGCTTAAAATTGAAAAAAGCTTGATGCAATGCTAGTTTAACAAGTGAAGGGAAAAAGCCAAGGGGAAGAGGAGAAAATTAGGGTCAATCAGAAATTCATTGAAATACGAGACAAAATGTAGAGGGCTGAGCTACATCAGTAACCCTCCATTCCCTCAAAAAAACACCAAATGGCAAGGATTGAGTTCTCCATCAGGCAGACAGTGCAGAGGGACTGGAACTGCAGGACAGACTCTACTCATTAATATTTCATGAGCACACCTTGGAGCAGCAGCTCTAGAGAATTATTATATACAAATTTCCCTTTTGTTACTGACACAAGATAAGAACTATGCAGTGCTCAGAGCCAGAAATAACCCACAACAGGTATTACTGGGAAACAAGTGCTTCCCAGTGTAACTGTGCACAGTTAAAAACTGCTGTAGAGGAGAAAGTCCCATGTGTGAGGGCAGGACAGAGACAGGGAGGCACAGAGAGCATTAGCAAAAGTATTATTTACATAAAGGTCATGAGAACAGAAATTCTGTACGTAGACGTTCAGTAATCTTGTTTTTAAACTGAACCTCCCTCAGGTTAAAGAAAACACAGCAATTCCTTAGCTATTACAACAGCCCTATGGAGTTCCACTCCTACCCAAGAAATGCTGCACACACAGCTGCTGAAGGGAAGGTGACAATTGATTTGTCACATCACTATATCCATCCCCATTTTCTGAAAGCCATTTCCCCTGATACAAACACTTGTTCCATCAATTTTATACCAAGAGTAAAAAAAGAAAAAGGCAGTATCACGATAATGGCCTTTCTAAAATATTTCCACAAAATTGGAGTATTAGCAGGAAGACAGTTTTACTGTCATAAAAACTAAAACTTCTTTTGCAGGTCCAATACACTGAAGCCATTGGTGCTGTGGGTGCAGAAAGCAAGCCAAGCACTGGGGTGATGATATTCTACAAAGCTCTGCAGGTAGAAAGATTCCTGCCATCAACACCCACCCCACCTTCTCCCAGCACAACAGATTCCTGAACCCTACTGCACATTTTTTCACTCTTCTACTCATATATTTTTAGTTGCTTAATTATTTGCAGGGAAAATACAGTTTAAAGAATAAAATGGAAAATAGCAGTGAGGCTCAATCGCAAAGCTGGTAAAATCACCTTTAGATGAAATAACTGCAAAAGTTTCCTAAGTACAGTTTTGAATGATAAGGTGAGATTTAATAACAAAGGCTATAACAAGTTAGGGTTTTTCAAGCAGCAAAACCATTCCAAAGTCAGGTTTCTTACAAAAAAGGAGACCAAAACATGATCAAACTTTATATTATTTCACCCCCTATCTGACACAGAATTTTAAGCATTTGTTTTTACAAGTAATACCTAAAATATTTTTCAAGATACAAAATTAATTCAGTAGTTAACTGAAAATACTGTGAGAGATATCAGAGTGGTGTGATCACATTTATCTTGCCCAAAGTAAACATCATGCTCATCTTGTGCCAGTTAATTTTCCTTTATGCCTAGAACAGTCTTAGACAAGTAGTGAAAATGGTGACTGTAAAACTGACATGCAGTACTGCCTTAATCTCAGCAACATCTTAAAATGGCTTGTTAGTAGGCATAAATATTCATTTTAAGATGGATACAAGTCCTTACCCACCATTATTTACTTACGCACAGAAGCTGCACTTGACACCAACACTTTCAGCTAAAATGTCCAGTCTTCATAAACCAAGTGCTCCAACTGCTGCAACTCCAAGTAGCCACAAAGAGCAAAGGTATTTCTAAAGGTACTTCTAAATCATGCAGAATAGGAACAGCACAGGCTTGCAGGCTGAACACAGCTTTAGGAAACAATGAAAGCTGGGGATGTGCATGGAATATTTAGGAGCTTTGAGTTACAGTTGATCAGCAATTTTAATTTGGACAGCAAAACCATTTTTCTTTCTGAGCAGAGACCCAGACAAAATCAGTTCAACATAAACGCAGTCACAGTTTTGATGCAAAATCTGCTTGCAATTAACAAGACCAGTACCGAGCAAAGGGATTGGTTATCCAATTTACTAACTCTGCTCCCAAAAAAGCCCCTAAATTCACTATTACAGATCTCACTAATTAAAAGTTTTCAATATCTAAATGAGCACTTTAGAAAATGAAATCATTAACTGTACAATCTAATTCAGTATTAGCCAAATGAATGGTGATGTGAATTTTAAAATCAAACCTCAGGATGCCTAGTGTCTGAATACTTGGTTTCACAGACTTTAAAACGTATATCTTGTATTTTCTGTTTTCAGGGAAGTTGTATCAGTCCCCTCAGTTGGTATGCATTTACAGCTGTATAAACAAGTCTATTCTTATGGTTTATTTGAATCATGGAATATAACTTACATGAAAATTAAAGAAAAATATATTTCCGTGTGAGCAGAAGACCTGAGCTGAAGAGTCACGCCAGACAAGTAAAATTCTACATGGGGTGATACTTATCTCTTCCTCTTCCAATGCAGAGGGGGTGATGCAGCAGAATCTGAGAGGATGACTAATCCCTGAACATGACTTTTGGCAGCAAGAACAGAGCAATGGGTGTAGCTGGAACCAGAAGTATTACATTTAATGGCTTGTCGTCTTTTTGGTTTGGGGGGAGGAGAAAGCAAGGGAAGAACAAGGATGGGAAGGAAGACACAAAAAAGGGTCATGTAAAGTCACCCACTGTGAGTTCAAACTCCCAAACTGGTGAGGCCAGAGACAGCACTGGCATTGCCAGAGCACATCAGTGGGGCAGCATCAAGGACTACTGGGTTTGGGGAAGAAATGTGAGGAGTATTAAAAGTTAAAAAAGAGATTACAAAACTTAGCCCAAAGCCTGGTGCAAGTATGTAGCTCTTATGGAAGTCTGGCCAACATTTTGGGTACAGCCATGGACTTGCACCCCAAGTCCTGTTGTGGTTTCTTTCCCCCTAAGGTGATCTACATAAGAAATTCCAAAACTAGAATTTACAGCTACTACTCAAAGTTAGACAGCACAGCGAGCCTGACTGCACAGTGTTTACTCATTCCTCAGGTGAGGGGCTGTTTCTGGGCAGGAGCAATGGCACATGGCCCCCAGAATATACTACCCAGAGTTCCCAGTTTGTGCTCCTGAGTGGCAAAAACCCCCATGGCCTATGCAGAGTGGCATCGGAGCCAGAATTAGTGGCAAAAACCCCCATGGCCTATGCAGAGTGGCATCGGAGCCAGAATCAAAAGCAGGAAGCAGACAATTCTTCAGTCAGCTTGTTCTTACTTTAGGTTGTCAAAACTAAGAGCAGACAGGTCAGTGCAATCTGTTTAAAAAATACAACCAAATGATGCATACGGAAGACAAGGACTAAGCTCCAGTTGTGCCTGTACAGAAAGGAGCATTATGACAAAGTGCCTTCCCACGTGAGTGCCTGTGTGTGTTCAGGGGTAGGGCTCTTACTCTCCTATTTTATAGCCCAACTGTCAGAAACCCAGACACATTTTCAGAAAAGCGTCTGTAGGTAACTGCTTGGCTAGTCCTTCTTCCCTAATTTTACCTGTCTTGGAAAAGGGTAATGTTTAAATTATTTTAGACACTACGCTATGGAATAAGGAGCATGGAAAAGGATCCATACTGCCATATGTATATTTTTGTTCATGCTTCCAGTGCACTTCATTTGCTTCAATACCACAGGAAACTGACCTTTACCTACTCACTGGTCCATCTCGGCTAAACTGATTTTTATTTCAAGTTTTTATTAAATGCTAAAATAACTAGAAAAATACTAAAGTGTTTCTGAGCTTCCCAACTAATCTACATTGACATATAAAAAGGGAAGAGAAGGAAAACTTGCCTGCTTCTTGCATACTGCTACACAGCTTCATTGTCAAGCCAACCCAAACACCAACACGCTTCCCTACAGCTTCTCATGACCAATACTTCTGTGGCTTGTGTGTACAGACCTGGAGACTGCCACACAGCAGCACACAGGCAGTCTGTTGTCAAGGACTAACCCCAGCCCATAGTGACTCTTAACAAATTCACCATCTTCACAAGGTATTCACAGCTATTCCTAAAGACTGCAGCAAGAATTAAGGCAAGCACGTGCAGCACGAAGAGATTCTGAAGCTAAAATTGGAGGATAAGGTTAACACAATAGGCAATGTTTTTATGTATTTATACATAGCTTTCATCAATGTGGATCAGCTCACAATACTAAAAAAAATACCCTAATTAACAGATTATATATAATAGCAATAAAGGCAGAGTAAAAAACCATCAGCTTTACAACTCAACTTTTCAGACTATACATAAAGGATCTGAATCACTAGAGAGGGAATTAGGAAAGCTACCTATGTGGATATGGCTTTGGAATTTTTTGTTGTTTCCTTTTCCAGTAAGGGATTTTTAGTCTAGAAGGGGCAAGAACACATGCATGTATGCACACACTGCATCTTAACCTTCACCTGAAATGAACTGACAAAGAGGATTCTTAAAACAAGGGGCTTACTTAAGCAAATACTGCAGTATTGTTGCTGCATCCAAAAACTGCATTAAGTGAACTTTGTGCAATAACAACTTTTACAGAACTTTGTACTTAGTTTACAAATACAGCAAAATAAAGTTAAGTGAGAGTAAACCTCAATTGATCAAATGCCCTTACCTATGGAGAAACACTGAAGTCCTTTACCTGATTTAAAAGTTTTGTTTGCCCTCAATGGAAATATTAGTCAAGGGTCACAGGTAATACTTTTGTTTTAAATAAATGACAACACACAGTCAAAAACATAAAGGAAATATTTAAGCACACAAAAAATTTATTGATAAACGTATTGTTCTGTACAGCGTTAATGAATTACACAAGTAATATAAAAATTGTAAGAAAATGGATCACTGAAAAATGCAGTCCCCAGAGAACACTGTTAGAAACATCAATATGCATCCAACTCTCCTCTATGAAAGCAAAATCAGTAAGTCTCCTCCTTACAAGTCAGAAACCCAGTGTATATTCTTAAGCTGCATCATTCTCATACTCATCTCCTTTTTCTTAATATTTTTTCCAAGGTGAAAGTACAAGCATTTCTGAGGTGGAAATCCCTCCTCCATTTAAAGGGAGAGTTTAACTCTCAGAAATAAAAATATTGAGTACCTCAATTCAAACCGTGGTAACAAACTGCTCCTTCTCTTTTGCTTTAGAATGCAAGAGATTCTGCACGAAGTGTTAAGTATAGCAATAGAGTGGCATAAAATTGAACTTTATCAACTAAAACTTCGTATTACAGGTCAAATTTCAAGATAGTGCCTATTGTATCAGAAGCAGCACAGCAGAAACTAGAGATGAAATGAAAAAATAAAAATCCTTGTCATTACTCCACTGCCTTACAGAATGGTCACTAGACTACAGATGGGATGAATGCCATTTTCCACAAAAATGAAGCCTTCCCACCACTTAGCTCTGCCTGAACTAAGCAAAAAGTTAAGTAAGCATTCTTGATTTACCTTTTAGAGAAACTGATCCAACCTAAGCAGTCTCCTTTCCACTGGGTGTGGTTTTGCCAAAAGGGAGACAAACGTCTCAAACCCCAGATTTTCTGCAAATGTTAACTTCCACGGACATTCTTTCAGCCCTCTAATCCACACTGCCCTCTTCAAGCAGTCACTTCCTCTTCCCAGGAAGCTAAATGGGAGGGAGCTCCATGTAAATCAGAGGCACATGCCCGTGTTCCCATCCCAGCCAGGCACTCCAAGCCAATTCTGGAAACGTATGGCCTCAATATCTCCTTGTCACATGCTATGAGCCAAACCCTACATCAAGAGATTATTTTAATGCTAACGCAGACACCGATTTCTACCCAGGAAAAGTGGAATGTGTGGAACCAGTTCCTGCAGTTCTAAACTGCTCCTGTGGTTGAAACAGAGACAAGACCCGTGATAATCACCACGAGCTCACGAGGTCTCACTGGCACGATAAATAACACAAGAAAAAGCCAAGAGCTGAGTGGTCGCCATCAGAAATGGAAATACAGCCTTAGGGAAACCACAGCTAAAAATAGGCAGCTTGAGAATTGTCATGGCTGAAGACACACAGAAAGCCCTTCAGAAGTTACTCCTGAACATGGATAATAATTAGCTTGAGACATCTTAGTCTCAGGTCAATGATTAATATTTTTAATGCCTGAAAATGCCCCAAGCCACTCGCATTTGAAGCTCTACATATGTTTCATGTTCAGAGATTAAAAAGGAAGACTGACCAACTTTCAGCCTGACCTACTGCAGACAGAAAATTAACTTTTAATTAAATTTATTTGTACCAGAATATACTAGCTATACTTACAAAAGCATTCATATATATCAACACTGTATCAATATATCACATGTAAGAATTTTGCAAAAATTGGAAGGTTTTTCAGAGATACAAGAGAAAACACAAGATGTCGCAAACCAAGCTCTCTTACTGTCTTAGACAAGCAAACAGGGCCTGAGGCCGCTTCCCTGCTGCCTTAGCTGCCAGAACCTCCTAAACAAATCAAAAGTAATGCGTATTCATTAATAACTACAGCACACACAAGAATTTAACTGAAACTTGATTAAGACGCAGCTAGATATATCTATTTTTCACATCTACCAATACTTGCAGGGGGTTTATTTTTGGGCTTTGGTTGGGTTTTTCTGTTGTTATTCTTTGTTTGGTTTTGTTTTCTTTTTTAGTCTTTTGCTACTACTGTTTCCAAATACCTGTACTCAAAGATTAACTGGTTTAAATGAATGCTAATAGAGTGCTTCCAAAATGGCCTCAGTAACTTCTAAGGTGGTAATTATTTAATTACAAGCTACAGTTTAAACACGTTACATGTAAGGACAGGAAGGAAAATGAAAAGAGAAACCAGTGCTCTTCCTTTACATTCCTAAGCTCCTAATAAATACCAGAGAGATTTTGGTACACACATGAAACATTTGCCCAACTGCAACTTCAGACTTTCAAGTACATTCACAACCCCTCCCAGGGAATAACAGAATCCGCAGTCAAGAGAAACACAAGAATTTAAACACACTTTTTGACTAAATCCAGAGATATTTTAAAAACCCCTAAGTACCTGCAACTGGGCAAATGCATACAAACACCATTTCTATTTGATTTTTAAAAAAAAAGGTACAAAAGAAATCCAAAATACAAAAGCATCTCAAACACTCAGGAAGAGTAAAACACACAGGTTCCAGCTGGCTGGTGAATATTGTGCTTTCCACAAAATCAGGCTCTGCAAATGAGCTCTTAAAGGCCAGGAAAGCAAGAGCTGAGGAACCAGGAATACTCCCAAGGCACATGACTAACATGTACACACTGAATAATACTGGAATGAAGAGCTGAGACCTGACCTAGAGTCCAGCACCTGGGCAGAGCACCACTTATGCATCATTTCCAGTCACGACCTCCACCACAAGAAGTCCCATGTTAGCCCAAAACTCCACCCAAACGCCACTAAACCCACAGTCTAAACCTATCACTCACCCTACTGCTGATAGTCCTGTGATAAGGCCAGAGATACACTCCTGTCCTGAGAAATTTCAGAGTGAAAGATTATCATCAGCACTAAGATTTCCAAGTGTTTTAAAAACAAGAAAAAAAAAACAACCAACTTGGTGACGGAGCTGAAAGCAACCTGAAATGAAGCACTAAATTCTCCTCTGACCACACAGCCAACCCTCGCCTGTTTTGGATGATGAACCACTCAGGACAGAGACTCACCACCTTCCTACATTTTATGTAAGAGTGCCATGCATATCTAGAGTGCTACATAAATTAAATGTTCCCTGGAACAATGTCCTGGCTTTACTGGGGAACGGGCCTTGCGTGCCTATGTGGGGTGAACTAGATGTTATAGAACTCAATGGAAAAAATCCACCATCCACTGAAAATGGGCTTTGGATCAAGAACAAGCAATAACTTCATATGACGTATTCCTCTCACAGAATAGATGAGAAAAACAATTTAGAGAGCAAGGTCCACAAGGGTCTTTTACAAAAATAGTACGTAACACAACAGCAAAGCAATCCATGCTTATTTAAGATCCACTGAACTGCGGATCCGAGAGCACTGGAGAGAAAACTATGCCATTATTTACTTATTTCTTGCTAAATTATTAGTAGCTCCCACTGGTTTTGAAAAATCCTCATTAGATGATGTTAGGTTTTCCCTCATTTGGAGCAGTACTAAAATTTAGAAATATTAGAAGAAGGTATGGTGGAGCCTTCAGGCTTTCAAAAATGACGCTGTCAAAATACATTTATCTACTTATCACTTCAATTCAGGACCAGAGGCAGGGGCACTTCACCAGTTGATCTTCCCTGCCATGACAGGGCAGAAATATTAGCTGAACTTGACCCTTGCAGCCAAGAACTGGAGCTTATTCTGTAACTCCACCAGTAACTGCATTACATGTGCTTGTTTCTGCTAAAATGCTCAGCGAAATAATGCATTTTGACATTTAAATTGTTATTAAACTCAAGAGTTGATAGGAACAGTTCACATCCACTGAGATTCTGCTTGATTATAGAAACTGAAGTTATATTGCTTTCTCACATGTTTAGACTGGCAGAAGACTGCTTAGCACCAAATCCTTCTATTAACTACCTTTAAAAGCCTCTACGTAACTGAACAATCCAGGCTGAGTCCCTGGCTCTCCTCCCTCCTGCTATGCATGTCCTGAGATATGGAATCACCTTCTGCCTTGTTACTTGTCATGTCAGCATTCACGGGAAGACTTCTTCCACCTCACACACCGCTCCCACCCAACAGTGAACTCGGGCATATTGAAGGTAGCTCATCAGAAAATACCAGACACGGCATTACTCATGCAATTAATACCCTCAGGTTCTAGATGTGTCTCTTCAATGATGCCCTTCCCCCTTGCACTCAAAAGCCTGCCAATAATGCCCTGAAAACTCATTTTCAAAACTGCTTTAAAATGCATTTGGCCATAGCTTCCAGTTCTTATCAAGTTTCTGAAAGTATCTTGCCACCTCAGTTTGCAATGTGTCTCTAATGCTACAAATCACTTTCTTCCTCACTGCACAACCTGAAACACACACGAGTCTTCATTTTACCTCCAGATACTCTGCCTTATTCATTTCACATGAGAAAGGAAAAATTTAACTGTGATTAAAGGAAATTGCACAGACAGAGACGGTGAGTAAGCTATGAGCAACTGTCCAAAGATTTCTTCCAACAAAAGAAAACTCAAAGATCGTTTCCATCTGGTTTTGTTAGCTGTAGTATCGTGTGCATGTACTTAGAAACTACAGAAAACTACACTATTGAGTTGATGACATTTTAAGAAGAATGCCAGTTAAAATGAAGCAGCTTTACTTACTGCAGCACCCGCACTGTGCTTATGTAATAATTATGCACAAACATTACAAGATATTAATGCCAAGATAGCCACTCTATTATCAGTATGGATAAGTAGTGCAGTCATTCACTTAGTGAAGTTAAGTACATTTTGCTTTCCTATTAAATTCAACACAGTATTTTTTGCTATTACACTAATAACTACATAACTGTAAGGTACATCATACCTACAGTAAATAATTAAGTAATCAAATATACACGTCAAATAGATAAGCCACTCAATCCCACACAGAGGAAATATTTAATCCACTGCTTCAAGAATTATGAGCAGATTTATACAAGTGAGAGAAGACACTGTGGTAAAAAGAATAATGTGTAGAATGAAGCATAGGCTACTATGGCTGAGCTTTGTTTCAGCAAGTAAAAACCGCCATGCCTTTCAATAAAATCCTGAGGAAGAGCTACTGACACTCTCCACTATGCACACTAATATTGGACAGTTAATCACAAGTACCACGTTTGGAAAAATAACTCTCATTGTCAGTCAAGAGCAACATAAATCTGAAGACTCCTATATAAAAACCAAATATTTTGGCAGTATACACACTCCTCCTCACCAGCTTTTATCAAAGCATCCCACAATCACATGCAGGATAAAATATCTTTTCACATCTTCCTTTTTAGAAGTACCACTTAAAATTTTAAGGAAAACACAAAAAATACAGCAAACGACTTCAATTGACAATAAGTCCAAAAGGAGTTTCAAGGCATTTCAGTGTATAGCATGAAGGTTTACACTGTCTTCTAGATACTAAAGGCAAAACAGCATCATTTTTCTAGCCTTCAGTATGCAGATTTTCATTAATACAATTTGTAAATAATGTTCTTCACACTATCCTTAAAAAAAACCAAAAACAAAACAAAAAAAACCCAACGAAAACCCCAATACCATGTTGCTTTGTAAAGATAATTTCCAAGTTATTACTCTTGACCACATTTCTCTTTGTAGTTTACTTGCTGCAGGACTAGTTTTTCCAGTCCTTCCATGCCTCTGTCCAACCACAAACTGTGTGGAATCACTTTGTGGATTGTGCATTTCTTTCTTAAAAGGCCTTCGCATTTCTCAACCAAATATTTATGCTTTCAACAATATCATAGTAAGTTGCAAGTCAGTTTTTCAATAACAGGATGCAGCGTTTATCCACAGAAAAAACCCTTAAGACCACCTCACAATATCTTCTGGATTAACCCTCACTATTAAGCAAAACAAATGTTCATCGTGCATATTTTGACATTTTCAGTAAAAGAATTGTTAAAAAGTCTTTGCGCATGGATGACAGTAGCATACACCAAAGAACCTATTTCCCATTTCATTCCATGCGTGGCTGGTGGCAAGGAGACACTTAAGGTGACAATCATTTTTTAAAATGTGATCAATACAGTGGAAACTGCACAGGATGTTTAATTAGTTGATCACATGAATGAGCAATGGGCATAATTTTTCCTCTTGTCAATTGCTGTTGTAGAGCTGAAATATCTTTCTTACCTTCTGAAAAAAGTCTTCCCCACTTTTCCCTTTGCCCTCCGCAGCAGCTGTAAAACAAAAGTAGGATCTGGTTACTAAAGACATAGAAGTAAATTTACAGGCTTACATATAGACATTCCCAGTGAGTACATGCTACTGCCAAATAACAACTCTGGGTAATTTTCTTCTCATGCAATAAACATTTGTCAATGACTAATCCCCAGATCAACCTTTTACAAGCCACTTGCTAAGGATGGAGTCCGAACTGTTCGTATTTGGGTACTGGAGCAATGACACACTGATACATATTTTAGTTACGAAGCACACATGGTCTAAGTGTAACAATTCAGCCACACTGCATACTTTGCCCTGCAATTCTACCAACAGCAGCATCAAAAGAGAGCTAGGAGGGCACATGACTTCCTACACCAAGTAGCACATTATTGTGTGATTTCAAGAGCAAGTCCTGGATTATGTCCCACATGTATGTACACCTATAACTGTACATTTACTTAATGTCCATTATTGCACTTAAAATGATACAACTGTTTGCATACAGTTTATGTTGCAGCTTATGTGTGTTGCAACCCAAAATGTAGCAACTAGTTCAAAACACAGTAGCCTAAACTGATCATGAAGAGGATGATTTCCTTTTCCCTGGAGAAGGGGATAATTCCAAGTGCAGAAACAAGTTGCCTGAATGGTACAGGATTACTGCAGAAGCTTACAGTCATCATGACTTTTCTGTACTTCTCATGAATAAAACAGACCTCGAGCTCACCCCATCATTTGAAGCTCTGGCTTCAAAACTATGTTTCAACTATTTAGTTCTCCCCACTCTTCCAACTACACAAGCAATTCCAAACTCTTAAATTAAAGTTAACTCAGCTAATGCAATTTAACAGCAAAGGCAATAGAGCAGATATAGGCAAGAGGTGCGAGATGACTTCTCCTACCCCAGATGAAGCAGTGCCACCACATCTGAAATAGGCTTCTCAAAATCTCAGTAACACTTGAATACCACAGACAAAGTGCACACTAGAAAGTCTTATCAAATACAGTTCAGAAGTTCATTATTTAACTCAAGTGTAGCCAGAGCACAGGCAGCAAATGAAGCCTGTCACGAAGTCATCCCGCTGCAGAGCAATTCCAGACTCCCCAATTCTACAAGCTTGAGAAAACAAAGCCTTCCTTGCCTTCAAAACCCATAGGTGCCTGTATGAGAAGAGTAAACTGATGCGTATTTCACCAGAACAAGATTTTCTGGAAGCAGAGAAGACAATTGGAGAAGATTTCTGGTTTTCAGATTTACAATCTACTGATAGTAGCAGAAAAGCAACTTCCCTGAAGCACCCAGTTTTCCATTACTCGGAAATAGCTATTAAATGCTTTTGGGAAGTGAAGAGCACCACCATTCTATTTCAAGTGAAACATGAGACCAACATGCTTTTTATCAGAGGGCACAGGAGATAAATTGGAGATGAGAACGTGACAGATGTGTGGCTGAAGCTGCAGTTTTGAGAATAGACAGATTTTGTTCCAGCTGCAAATGCATGATTTCCAAACCGAATACAAACAAGAGATGGCTTAAGATAATAGCAGTGATGCTCTGCAGGGCATTTAAGTAGAATGCTGACAAAGTGAATTCCAAGCTTTTTGTTGTAGGTTTATTTTTAATATGAATCATTCTGGTGACCTGATTTACAGCTTGGCTCCACCAACAACTGATGGCACAACAGATAGAACCCAACAAGCACAGACAAAGTGGGAAAGAACAGAAAATGAAAACATCCCAAACTGGCTTCACAGGGAAAAAAAAAACCCCACAACAGTTCAGACAAAAGAAAAGTTGGACCAAATGACACTTTGGAAAAATCTTTAATAATTACTGAGTTCATTTGCTAACACCATGCTATAGAGATACAGTCTTTCATTACGGCTTTTCAGCACATAAGATGCTTTATGATAACCCATGACAGCTCTCATGATATCTATGAAAAGGCAGGGAAGACTGTATGGTGCTTTTTGGAAAGACACCAAAGTTGAAGGTCTGTACCTCAGAACAGTTCCTGACATAAGAGACATCCTGCAATCTGCTGGCATTTTGTCCCTTCGTGTCCAAAATGCAGCATTTATTGAATCCATGAGGAGGTACGCCTCAGATCATACCGCATTTAAATGGTTTTCTCTATTAAGGTGATCTAGTCATTACCACCCTCATTATGCACTGACTTAATAAAGAAAAGATGCTCAGAATTGCAGCTTTTAGGATTGTGTTACACCCAGAATGATATAAGTCACTATTAAAGAAAAAATGCCTAACAATTTGAAGATAAACTACATGAATCAATGTCTCCTTTTAAGTTACTTATTTTCCAGCTATTGCCTCCCTTTTCCCTCCTTCCTCTTATGCTGTAATTCTTTGTACCAATTATCTACTTACTCTTCCATTTTACATCCTAAAATTTCCTCTTATTTTTACAGTTGAGGAAATTTAAATTTCATCAGTAGTTTATTAATTTTGTGATGCTACCCACACTTATTTACATTTTCATCTGTTTACTCCCAAACTAAGTACCTATATTTAAGAAAGCTTCCAACATATGTGCAAAACATTTATGATTAATGCGAAATTATCCTAAAGCCTTTCTCACTCTCTAAAGTGGGTAAAGACAGTTCTAGAACTTCTGAAAACACTAGCAGTAGCCAAAGACAAGGGGAAATTTATCCATTTATTTTGTAATTGAAAGTCTAAACAGATCTTGTTAAAGCAACAAGACAAAACCAACATCTTTTGCAGGGAAATGAGCAAGAGAAGCATTCCAGAGTTATGAAATTGATGCAGAAGTCATTAAAAGTGCAAACCATTTACAGCGTTCACTACAAGCAGATGCAATTAAGTAAGCCATTGAGGCTTACCTCAAATCAGATAAACTGAGATAAAAGCAAACTTGAATGTGTGTTTAGGAAAAAAGTCTGCTAGGTCATCACATACTAAGATCAACTATTCTAAACAAATCTTCGGAGTATTAACCCCGACTCTGAAAATAAACTTCATCTTTGAAATATCATATTAAGAAGCTCACGATATTTACATTTGACAGTGCACCCCAGCAAATTATTTTTGTAATCTTACAATTAGTTAAATCTTTAGCATGAAACCAAGCTTTATTCAAAAAGCAGGAAGTTTCCAAGTTGTAAGACACCCAAGAGAGTAAGGTTTATGTCAGAGGCTGAGGGGGTCAGCAGTGCTGTACCTGTGCTGTATGGAAGACACAATATAACCCCTCTCAATTAAAACTGAAATAAGCTTTCAGATTTTAATAGGCGAAGTTTCACATTTTAGGGCTCTGTAAATAAAGTTAATGATTTTAAAATACCACACCAGTAACAAACAACATCGAGAAGTGACCTGGCTGCCTGGCACTTCAGTTACCATCACTACCCCAACCTAAGAAACATTATGCCAAGGACAGATCAGTTGTCTTGCTAAATTTCACTGCAAGTAATGATTAAAAAGCACTTTTGGAGCCTTCTTCCTATAGATGCAGGTCACTAGAGCCCCACTCTCCTCAGCCACTCTGAGAATGTTTCCAAAGCACATCCAAGTAGTTACTTGAAGAAGACAGACTTTAGTTTTTTACCTGAACACCTTCAGCAACCAAAAGCAAAAGCCTTTGCTGCTCACTTGCACCTTGTGCTGCTCTCCTTCATTCGATGGCACAGCTTCCAGTGCAACCACCAGATCCAGCTGGTGGAAAGGCAGAATTTACTGGAAGAGCCCCTTGTCTTACTGAACTGGGAAGGGCAGAGGGGTGGAGGTCTTTGGGGTCACAGCTGGCAACTCTGGCATTCACCAGCTGAAGGGGTTCAGGGTTCAGCTTCAGCAGCACTAGCAAACAAAATGATCTTTTTTGTTAAGCTTTCTCCAGAATCACAGGCTCATCCACCAGTAGGACCAGGGAGCACAGACAGAAGCCAAAGAGAAGAGCTGTTAACTTTATACCACTTCATTCTACAGCAGAAGTGCTGCCAAGTCAATGAAAGCACTCCTTGAACCCAGCCCAATGTGCACAAGGACAACTTCTCAACAGAGCTGCTTATGAGAAACAGGAAAGCATCAGTGCTTGACCAGATTCCCATCAAAGCTCTGGAAAGCCATGCCTGGTTACGTGCCTTTGGAGACCACTCCTCCCTTCTGCCAGTGGTCCCTGTCCCCACAGACTTGAGAGAAACCACAAACCAGATGTTAATTAATACAATTGTACCTGACTTCTGACTGACAAATTGTTTCGTTTCTGCCAACTCAGGAAATACTGTTTTCTTAGAAAACAGTATTTACTTTATGGTATTGAATAATCACTTAACCAACCCTCACAAAAACTAGGATTACTTTTACACAAAATGGCTACATTGGTTTCAGAAATACAGATGAAACCTATGTAAATGTGCATAACAAGCATTTTATATTTTAAGCTATACTCTGTTTATTATAATTTCTTCCATACCATGAAATATTTTATATTAGATTTTTGCTTTTCAAGACATATTGGATTGCTGGGGTTCCATCCAATACAAATACAGAACAGTTGAAACAGGTGTTAACTGTTATGGTCCCCATGAAGTGCACCATTTGTCTACTTAATCACCAAATCATAAAAGGCCCAATTGTAATTTCTTCTAAGTTCAAATGGAAAAATGAATTTGAGCTTTCACTTCAAATGTTATTTTAATTATTAAAAAAGTTATTACAATACAAGTCATATTTTACAGGAACTGAACCCAAGATACACTGAAAGACTTTACATGAATTACTGTAACTTTATTGATCTCACACATCAGTTGTGTCTTATTTTCCAAACTCTTGAAGTTGTTAACAACTCAACGCAATATATATTGGTGACTTAGCCTTTACATTGATTAGTGTTAAAACTTCTTCCTCTGTCTGCATTGAAAGATTACATTTTTAACAGAACAAAAAAGCATGTTCTGCCTTCAGCTCTCAACTATGATGGAACAAAATCATTCCTTGCAACAAAATACTCTTTAACACGACAGATAACTAGATATTTTCATTTTAGCATAACAAATCAAATTAATAGGATTTCAAGAAACTGTAGAATAACACACCCAAAGGTAAGTACTCAATTATCCTTTACCTCTTCTACCCACTGAATGAGAAGGAATTTATAACACTTCTGACAAGACTGTTCTCATGTTAATTAGGTTTGATTTTTTCTGAAACTGCCATGCAAGCATTTTAGCTACGTAACAGTGTTGATTGTTATTTATTATTAACAGTTCAAATGAAGTGGACAGTGATTCATCTTGAAAGCCTGAGCTATTTCTCCAAAGTTACCAAGCTGCTGTCATACACAAAGAAACCCAACCAAAAACTTCCTTCACTGAACCAGAAACCACCTGACAAAAAGATCATGTTTTCCTGTGCACGAAGTCAGACACTAACCCACACATGCTCTGAAAGCTTGCTTATATCAAGCCAAGATAAAGAATTCCACCCCCATGACCACAGAGTTAAGCCAAATTGCTGAAAATATGCCTTTAGGAATAAAAAGATAGAGCACACATTGTTAAAGAAAAAAATCTGACCTTAAATTGAATTTGCTGAAATCCAAACAAAACAATTCTCCATTTTCCTTGTAATTGCAAAGCCAGTCTCACTTCCAGTTTTCAGCTTAGGAACAAAAAGTCAGAGAGACAACTAAAATGTACAGGTCTGGCAAGAGAAGTAACAAGGCTTAAACAAACAAGAAATCTCCATGAGAAATTCAAGTATTCCAGACTGTCAATTGGCTTTTCAATAAGACTATATACTGTTTTTACTTTGTTATTGATTATAATAAACTTCAAAAAATAACCTGTTACACATCTCAGTATTTCTGGGTCTTAAGAGGCTTAATGGAATTTCAGAGTCAAACAAAAATCAGACATTCAAATTTTCTTATACACAGAGCAACCTTCAGGTTAGGAGGATGCTCACCACAGACAGGTCAGAGTCAACTAGGGGGGGCTGAGCAAAGGGAGAAAAGCTCCAAAATTCTTGAGAAGTTACTGGAACATTAAACAACCAAGAAAATAAATAGTAAAGATAAAGTCAGGACCTACATGGTATCTGGACTATTACAGAAACTATCCAATACCTACATATTTTGTAACTAAAGGGTTGTTGGACTGATAATGAAAGTAAGTGTTACCTTTTATTAAGAAGTCAGGTAAAAAAATTAAAAACAGTACAAACAAAAAACATCCATGATACAAATTCCAAATATTTATAAGGGAGCATTCTTCCTCTGGTAGAGCAGCCAAAGAAGAATTGGAAGAATGTCAGCATGCACAGTAAATGACAATAAATAGACTGTTGACTATCTGGACAGATTTGGGTGGGTTCCACTGTATCTCCCCCTGTTAGAAGGGGCTCAGTACACAACTGCTGAGCTATCCACAGAGGCCAGATGTGCTGTAACATCTGTCAGACCAAACTAGTGCTGGGACAAAAGCAGGCTGAGTACAGGACACTTTTCCCCTGCTGCTGAAATACAGAGTCAATGAGCCCCGTGGCAGTCCAGTGTCCATGGCCTCTTCCTGGACTATTTGCCAGCTGGATGAGGAGTCCTGGATCAAGGCCTGTGTCATCTCCATGTGCTGGTAAACACAGACAGGTAAGGTGTCCCTAATCTTCATCCTTCCCTTAAGCCCACATGTACTGTACAACACAGAATATTAGGCATATTCACTTATTAGAATATTTACTTCTCAATAACCTCTTACTTCCCTGAATATTATATTAGAATGAAATTGTTGCTATTAAGATTGTTGGCAAATAGCTAAAACTAATTCTACAACCAAAACTCATGAAGTTTCACCCATCCATTGTTTGTGATGAATAAACAGAACAGCAACACAAAGGGAAAGCTTAAAATAAACTATGCTTGCTTCCACTACCTGTGTATATATTGCCAAGAAAGAAGGCAAGAAAAACTCCTAAACATATGTACTCTAAAGACCAAAAATATTGATTTTGAACAAATATTCCTAGAGATTTGCTCGCAATATTCATATGGACTTGACAGATTTGGTAACTAAAAGCATAAGGGGAAAAATATAAAAAGGGAAAAAAAGAAAAAAAAATTGTCATACAGGAGGCTACTTGCCTTGGCAATTCCACCATCAGTATTTTTAAAGTTACATAACTATAAAAGTACCTGGAACCAATAATTGAATACATAACAACTGTAAATTTTTGATCTCTAACAGATTTTTCTAATTTTGCAAAACAAAATTCTCTAGGGAAAAAGCTATCTGCCAAGACTCTGCACAGAAGAAGTCTGCTTGTTTATTTATTTTTAGAGACAAGTCACAGCTTGAATGCAGGCTGTGAAGCTGGGGTTGCTTTGGGAGTCCCTTCTTCCCTGCTAGAAATCTCTCCTTTCAAAGGCACACATGGGTGTAGCTCACGCACACAGCCAAAGAACACCTCCTGATGTGATGTGGAGCACAGGCCAGCGCGTGGCACGAGATTGAGGATTTGAGTGCAGATCATGAAGTGACTGCTTTGCTGCCTGCCAGCTGCTCAAGAACAAATCCAGGACAACTGAGCAGCTGTCAGCACTGCATTACCTGATTAAAAAGACTCTATTAGCTGCCTAAAATTGACACTTGTTCACTATTAAAGACACAAACACTCTGTCATCTTTGTAACTGAGTGAAATATTCCTGAAAGTCTCTATGTCACCCTTCAGAGGCACTCAAAGACTTCTGCTGCTTCCCATAGCAGATATGGCAGCTGATGGTTCTGAACAAAGTTTCAAAGCCCTTCTGAAGTGTTGATTTCCACGACTGACAGAGAATAAAGCAATGGCCCTCCTTCTGGGACCAGCACACGGCTCGTTGGAAATTCCTCCACTAATACAATTCAAGTCTAACAAGAACAACCAAACCAAACAAAGCAGAACTCCACTTAGGACTTGCTGAAAGCATAAGGAGCCTCAAACAAACGCAAATTTTGCATTTCAAGTTTGTAACCACTTTAATGGCACTGTGAAAGGAGAATTTTAAAAGTGTACCCAGCTGCCAGGTTGTGGGAAGGAGATGAGAATTCAAAGAAAGACTTGAAGACAGGCATCCCAATTAGAGGGCTGCTGGTCATAGAAAATACTGAATATTTTTCTGGAACAGTAACAACAGTTGGTACATTACAGTAAAAATTCATGAATTCAAACCGGTAACTTCAATTATTTCTTGTTTTATCACCAGAACTTCAATAATTTTTAGAGCTCCAGACATACCACATGAAGATAGAGTACATACTTGATGTGGGCAAACCAAGCTTTCCTTTGATTTGTGGACAGGCTCCTTTTTAGGAACAGACCTAACTTCTGTTAGTTTTTCACCAAACAATTTCCGTATCAACAGATTTTTAATTACAAGCAACATTTTTCTTCCATTTTGATCAATGGCTAAAAACAGTTTTTTGACACCTAAATAGTACCCAAGTTGAACACCCTATTTTTAGTTCCTCTTAAGACAGAAAGTTTCCATCTGTGATACCGATCATCACTTTTTTACAAGTGAAACTATCAAACAGCCAATTATAATGAGACAGCTTTGTTAAGATCCATGGCTATCAGCACAAGTGAAACCGGATTAAAACACTGTATTAAGTACATTGATGCACTGCAGCTCACCCCAGTATCTTCTCCAGTTTTGACAAAAACATCTTTGAAAATATACTGGATACAGTATTAAATAGGGAAGAGAACAATTCTATGACTTTCATGTTCATAAAGCATTTTTGCTAACTAAAAACATAAGAATAAAGCATCTGTGGCCTCAGTCTTCCTTCACTCCTTGCCAAGCCACTCCCAGAGAAAAGCAAAGTGGAGTCAGTCACATCCACAAAGGGTCAGCTATACTGAGATGTGTGTGATGTGGTTTAGCTTCTATTATTTTATTCAAGGAGTTAGTTAGCTGTCTCCCTTCCTTCACATGCCTTTCTGCATTTCAATTTCCCAGGAAATTTGGAAACCTGTAGCCAAAACGATAGGCCGGCCAGAAACGATCTTCACGTTGTATGAGTTTGCTCCAAACCCTTTGTAGTCAGAACCTGACAGGAGCAGTCTGCAGGCAGCAGTGCACTCTGCAAGAGCACTCTCCCACATCAAAGGCAGTTTAGATGTTATCGATTCCCTTGACCCATAAGCCAAAGAGAGGGAGTTTTGGAGGAGACAGCTCTAGTAGCTGCAGCAAAACCTCACCAACGTACCGTACAACCCACTGCTGTTATAAAATACTTCTCAGCACAGCAATAAAAATTATGAATATTTATGCCAACAGTTGATTTTTCCACTGCTACAGGCCTCCTCTCTGATACAAGGGAAGAGACCAAAACAGTGTGGCAAGGTGAAGCCACTCCAGCCCTTCTTCCACCTTGCCTACCTGAGTTGACTCCCATTACTAGTGCATGAGCTGCACATAACCTGCACTAAATCTGGGGCCTGTTCCCTAGGAAGGTAATCAGTGAGAGAAAAATATGGAAGACAAGGAGCCAGGTTCTAGCACGTCTCCCCCTCCCTTCAGTCCAGCCACTGCAAACACTCCAGAAGGGACAGGACAGCTGACTGGGCTACCCCTGTGCATCTGAAAATGGGCCAAAGCAGTCATGGAAGGGTAAGAGAAATAAGAGGTGTAAAGCTTGGCATTTTTCTAAAAAGCTCTGCAGTGGGACTGCCGTCTCCAATCCCTGAATGCTGTGACAGCTTAAAAAAAAAAAAAAAAAAAAAAAGCCTTTGAGTGCCTCAGGAGGCAGAACCTCCCTTGCTGCCAGTGCCTGACAGATCCAACTCTGCCCCCAAGCCAGAGCATCCATTTAACAGAACTCGCTGTTTACAGGAGGAAAGAAAACCATAATATCACAAGTGCCCCAGGGGCTGACAGAGGATACCTGCCAAATACAAAAGCTCTGCTCTCAGCAGATTGATGGCAGGGGATATTCTTTCTATTTGTTTAGCATTCAACTTTCTCTCCATGCACAAGCACTTTTCCTGTCAGGTATGCGTACAGATACTGGATGATTCATTGCTTGGGAGGGGAGAATGCAGCAAGGTTGCAAAAAAACTAGACACAAAAACCCTACAGATTTGGATAAAAATGTACACAGATTTTTCTGATGGTCCTGCTTGTTATGAGTCATTCCCAGATGTGGAGTTACAGGAGAGAAGCCAAGATTAAGTCAAAGACAAAGCTTTCTACAGGAAACCAGTTTCAGTCTGTTGCAATGCAGGTTACACACTGAGCTATGAGGCCTCTTCCAACAGCAGTGAGACACTGCTAAACAAGATTCTGAAATACAACTGACAGGGAAAAACTCCCCACATTATTTGGAATTAAGAAGCCTCTTCTAAAAATCAACCAATCCCACACTTTCCAGCTTTCTGGATGTAATTAGAATATTTGCAGAACAAAACTCAGCTTCCTTTTTCTGTCCAAACCCTATTCTCTCTTCATTTCTGTTTATCAGAAGAAAAAACCCAACAGCCTCTGAGTTTTTAAAGGACAGAGGTTGTGAATCCATTTCTAGGCATCTGTACTCCTGTTTTTGCGCATCCACATATTCAGGCTGGTTGGCATCTTCTCCCTTAACCTGAGCATTTTGAATGTCTGTCTCCTTCTATTTCGCATTAATCGGTTTGAAAACATACTGTTCACTTCAGACGTAAAAATCTTTCCCAGATAATGTTCACAGATACTTTTACTCTTTTATTCCTTACAAAGTATTTACTACTCACGTCAAGCACTCAATACTACGTGCAATTGACATCATGAAAATAAGTTCTACTAATAATCAAATATATACGTAAGAAGCCCATAAAGTCCCATTTTATACAGAATCATAAAATGCCTTCATCAATATTTCAAGTATTAATCAAATCCAGTTCAGTCTTCTTTTAACAAATTTGAATTCCAGGTTGTAAAGCATGTGACTATAGAGGAATTCTAGCAGAGGGCTGTTCAGTTTAGAACAACCAATTTCCAGCTCAGGAAAAACTGAGAATTGAAAAATTGAGAATCACACTCATACATTAAATTTGTAATATGTTAGACTACTGACAGAACTACCGAAGCAGTGACCACTTGACATCAACTGTTGCCTTGAGTATTTGCTAAAAGTAAATTGGATCTTTTTTGTACCTTTTACAGCCCCTGAATGAAAAAAACACAAGTCTAACTTTGCATACAGAAAAATGTAAACCCACTTAAACACTTCATAAGAAGGATAACTGAGCTATAAACTAGCATTAAGTAGCAAAGGACAAAAAGTTTAAAATGCCAAGAAGAAAAGCATAAGATAAACAGATTAAAGTAAGTACAGACATAAGCACCGGGACAAGGCACTGATGCGCTCAGTTAAATAAAAAAAAATGAAGACAAAGGTAAAAAACACATTTGAACATATTGCTTCCATTTGCAGGAATACATCGTATGTCTCCCTTCATAACGTTAAAGACAGAAAAAAAATGTGCCAGCTTATTCTTAGGAATCACCACAATTGAGGTAACATCTGAAGAAAGCAGGCCGATCTGTTTCACTCAAGCACCAATACAGTTTGTTCAAGTAATATCACTGAGGACGTTACGAAGCAGATGTACACAGAGAGAGCGGGATGGATCTTGCCAAAGGGTGGAAGCAGAGGAAATAAACCTACCCATACACCAAGTTTAGAGCTAAGCATCACCACAACACAGTGTACACCAGTTTGTCACCCATTTTTCCATGCACTAGCTAGGCAAGGCATCCAAATTATGTATCAGCACAAAAACACAGTGATGTAAGTTACTTTGCCAAACTGAAGTTTACTCACAACACCAAGACCCTTCTGCTTTTGAGAAACTAAGGAAATGAAGTAATTGTTTAGGTAGGAAGATCAAAGCACAACAGAAGTCTAGACCCTTCTGGTAAAGGTGAACAAGTTTATTTTCACAGCTGGTTTTATGTCCACATTTTCACCATCTACATGATTTTTTCTTTTGAACAGTTCCCATATAAAAACACAACTGCTATATGCAGCTGCCAAAGCATTAAATTATACCATTTATGTGTATGCATGTCAATAAAAACATACACATTCAGAGTGAATCAAGAATGTCAAGTTGTATAATCAGGATTTCTAGACACAGTTTACAGTAAGATAAAAACCTTCACTGGTTTACACTGCAGTGGTAACATTTAGCCAGAAGCCTAGCATCCAGACCAGCTCCAAACATGCCACAGCAGGAGATGTGGACGGCATCAGCTGTTAAGAATCATCTAGTAGCTTTTACTTTAGAATTGTGGACTGTTCAGCAGAAAGGAGGACAGCTAGCTTAAGACAAGCAAAAGCGTTCTGATTTTAGGGTGTTAACAATAAATTAAATCAATTATATCAGTTTTATCTCTTAAGTGAAATTACTCCATTTGGAAAATTCTGCCTGCTTCTTCACTGAGGCAACACTACAGACACGAACAGTTCTGGACTGAGAAACAGCAGATGCATGTATCCAGAAAAGCACTGCTCTAAGGTGGCACCAGGAGAAAGCCTCTTCCTAAAGAAATACAGCTCCACAACAAATTCTGCACTTCCACTGCTACCATTTCTTTTTAATACCCACGTGTTTTTCAAAGTAAATCATCTGCTGTGAAAAGTTTGCTGAATGGTAGCAAAGCCTTGTGAAATTCAGCTGAACAATAATTACATTCTTTTGCCATCTATTTCTAGTTAATGTTTCATCAATAACTACAGAAAACGTACAACAATTTTCTCTTCAGCAAATGAAGAGCTGAACAACAGGAGGATAAATCACATTCATACTGCATTCAGTTTGCTACATACTATTTCAGAAAACCTAAGCATTCTTGCCAAACCAAGTGTAAGGTAGCATATACAAGTGGAATTTCAAGTTACACAAGCTAGCAGCAGAGTCAGACTCATAACTGTTTCATTGAAAAGTGCTTTACACTCCAAAGAATGCACCATGGCTCAGGTATTACCAAGTTGAGCTCATGCTGTGCATTACAGAGAGTCAAAGAAAGGAGATCTTAAATTCATCACCTACAGGTTAAAAAAAAAACCAAACCAAAATCTTATGTGGCAGAACACACAATGATTCAAATACCTCAGTGCTATTGAGATTTGTCCCTCAAAGATCCCAAAGCTCTTTCTGAAATTAAACACAGACACGTTGGAAGCACATGGATGAGAAGTTTTAACTGCCTCATTCACCTCAAAGCCCTGATCTAGGTTGTCAGCCTTCTTCACCTGGGGACTCTCAAATATGGGCTGATCTCAAGAAAACAAAGTTAGCAAGGATGCAAATTTGGCAGTACTTAAAAATAAATGAACATCCTATAGGAATAAAGACCATCACCAACTTTATAGCTCAGCCATCAAAAGCCGTATTTTATTTTTGGGCCATGCTTTCATGTACACCAACATGCTCAATTTTTCTTGGTTCCCAAACTACATATTCTGGCAATATGGGAGATGAATAGAAACACAAAGCTCCCCACATCCCAAGTCTCTTAACAGATGAGCCTTTACAAAGCCAGCTGTATTAACCACTGGATTCCTTGTGATTTCCACCTCCTGGAGGCAAGCTCCTGCCATGGGGTAGCTGAAATGCTCCCGAGAGACTGCAAAGTCCTGGCAACACCTCTGAACTGCTACACTTGCGAGAGGCGAGAAGTCTTCATTTGCACTTCTCAGCATGCAGGAAGCAACCCTGCAGAGGGGTGAAACCTCCAGCAGTCGCCTGGACTGCTCAAACCTATTCCAAAACTGCTGTGGGCATCAGACTAACTCTAAATAAACATCACTGATGGGTGTGTGGACCAAGACTTGAAAGCCAGCCTTTGTGGACTGCTGAACCTTTTATTCAAACCTTATGAAACTGCGCGAGGCATTTAAGGAACAGGCAGGAAGTGGAGAGTTGAAGTTATGTTGCCTACACAAACAGGCCCAAAATATGTTACTCAAACCCTAAAATTCCTTTCTTTTCAAGCACAACCAAATCACTGACTACAGTGGATGATCTCAAGGACTTGTATCTCGCCCCCTGCTACCTAATTTGTATTTTTATGGACTCCAAGCTATTTCTACAACTGTTGATTACAAGAAATATATAAGCCAGGAAAAGTCTACAAAGCTCCATTTACACAACCTTGTGATACAGTGCAGGAAATGCTTAAGCTAAATTAATGACCACAAGTAAACAAGCAAGCATTGTTTTGTGGTTAGACAGCTGTAATTTTGAGTTACACAACTCCTTTATCTAGAAACGTTGACTGTTTCTGAAATTAAAATTCTCTTTTTTACTTTCAAGACCCAGGAAAGTCCTGCTTAGGAGAGCTGATACAATACCAAACCCCTTTAAGTTCATGCAAAATAAACTGGAAAGAAACTTATAAACTTAAAGGATATAAAATGTCAAGTGCGGGGAAGTGAAAAATTAAGACAAAGAATGTGCAATTTCTGCCAAAATCAAGAAAAACAAACAATAACAAGTAAGGAACTAATATTTGGCCCACTTCTGCCTCCAGTTCCTGTGTGGGGGCTTGAGCCCAAGAAATATCATATTTTTGCAAACAAAACCAGGATTAAGTAGCAAAATGTTAGTGCAGCTGATTTAATGCAATGCTATTTTCAGGACTAACTTTTTCGCCATTTTTGCTCAGTGCTATTCAATTTGTGTCTTTTCTGTAATGGTTTGTCAATTATTTTTTTCTGTATTATGTCAAGTATCAACTCCTTTTTCAGTATTTACACAGTAATGAAGTTGCACACAGAAGAAATAAAGTTAATCAAAACCTAATCTGTAGCAGAAAGTTTTAATGCATCGTACTGAACATTTAGAAATTATCTCAAACATGACTTAGTATTTCCAATTGCCATTTTTAAGTGTCTGCTGCTCAGAGCAAGGCACATCTCATAATGAACCACGGAATGTTAGTAAGCATCACAGCAAACATTTAACATGTACCAGCATAAAGAATGCTCTGAAGGTCTATATTTACATTTGCTTTTATATGCATATTCATCTGGAGTACCCTGGTAAGTGCCTCTTTATTCAAGCAGCATACCACCACCCTACTCCTCTAAAAGATACTCAAAGACACCCTGCAATATACCCAAAAATAAAAAAAATAAAAAAAAAATCAAAAAAATCACAGAGCAGATTTTAAGTCAAGGGATAACAAATACAAAAATGTAATTCTTTATCACCAAAGACAGAATGGCACTGCCACTTTTCATAAAAACCACTATGGACTAAGCATTTTGTAACATCTCTCAACACATTGTACTTGCAAAATATCCCAGTTTTTATAAATATTGCCCATGTGTTTCATGCTTACATAAAGCTTTTGCCAAAACACTCACTTTTAAAGTGACATGGAAATCTTAGTAATCTGGAAGGAATGTCAGTGAACCAAAGAGAAAAATCAAGTCTACTTTCAAACCCTGCCCTTTGCCATGTTACCTGCCAATTTGTATTCTTTGGAGTAGTCATAATTAACTGACAATTAATGCACAGACCCAGATCCATTGAAGCTGAGCTGACATAGAACACTTATCAACTGTATGATATGTTTTATAATCAAGGAGCATAATATCACTCTCAGGACTTGATAGTGAATGAAACCAAAACCACAGCCAGTTTTTTGACAAAAAATATTAACCAAGTATCATCTGAGAATTAAAGATTAAATTGCTATGGTAGCAGGTAAGTTAAGACTGTAAACCACAAGAAAGCATGTTTTTACTGAACAGGTACGAAAGTATTGAAGAAGTTCTTTTAAAACAGACCAAGAACTAACTAGTATAAAACATCAACTTCAAGGAAGTCTGGCAAAAGGAAAAATATTATGTAGGGATTGTTAAAATGTGCACAGCAAACAGCCATACACAGGAACACTAGAAGAGATTGCTCTTGAGAAAAATTCCAGCTAGGAATGATAAAGACAGGTAATATAAGAAAAAGGACTCCTTTATTTATGGAGTCACATTTGCTCCTGAGCAGTCCCTAACTGCGTTTGATTCATATGATGTCCAACACAAGCAGGCCTATACCATAAGTCACTTCCAATTCAGTAATACAAATAGGTTATTTGTAATTTACAATAACCACATCTGTATGGTGATATGTGGGAAAACAAGAACGCTGTGCAAACGCATGACTTCCAACTCAAACAACAGTTTTGTTTCAAACAGGCAAGGGTCTTTGAACTGCAAACCTTCCTAAGGAAATACAGTCCACTTGAGAGCAGGGTGAAGTAGCTCAAAGTCAGCATTCCCAGACATAAATAAGCATGTACTGGGGTCAGCTTTCTGTGAAAGCAACAAGGTACCCATCAATTAAAAAGTGACTCTACGTGCAACAGCCATCAGTAGTTTCTTCAACCAAAAGGAATATGAGTGTTTTATGTTCAACAGCATTAACAATAAACCAA
The DNA here is from genome assembly GCA_013400975.1 of Atrichornis clamosus. Lineage (NCBI taxonomy): Eukaryota > Metazoa > Chordata > Aves > Passeriformes > Menuridae > Atrichornis > Atrichornis clamosus. The sequence goes on along the minus strand of WBMZ01009812.1, from coordinate 18,182 downwards.
CCCTCAAGCACTCCGTTTTGCTGGAGAGTAAAAATATAATGGCACTGTTGTCACTTGACTGCCAAGCGGATCTTAGCTTTGTATTTCAGTGAAAAACTATCACCACTACCCTGGAGAACAGATTGGGCAACACTCCTTATGTGCTCACATTTGGCTACTGTAAACACCAGTTAGTAGTTCATTTCAAAAACATTCAACGCAGCCTTTTTCCAGTCCTAAGCAGGTCCAGTGAAGAAATATTGAAAAACTGTTTTAGGTTTTCATTCTCTATCACAATCTATATTTAGGGAGTAATATGAGAAAATGATCGAGAATGAATAGCAGGAACAAAAGCACAGCATTACAAAGTATACAGTTTATGTAAAAGGTGAACACACTAACTCAGTCTCACTTTCTGATGACCATTTCAAGCCATGCAATTTTTCAACACCAAACTGCAATGCATACAAGCAAGTACCACAATTACAGAATAACCTGAAATTTTTCGAGTCCTCCATTACTTCCTCTAGGCTTTATCAAGCCCTCACATATTGGGTGAGATTTAGACTTCTCACAAGTTCTGCAAGTTAAAAAAAAAAATTTAGAAATTATAATAAATATATAATATATATAAAAAAACCCAAAATAACCTTTAATGCTTCTTCCTCTTATAATTTAAGAAAAAAATCCTCCCGAGAACAACCTCTTATATTGTGTTGTTCTCGATATATTGAGCCCTTGACAATTATTTCAGCTTTTTTATCCACACACAGCAACTCAGGATGGAAAAAGCCAGGTCAGTATTCCCACAGGTTTGCAAGAACTATGCAAAGCCAGGAATAATGCTGAATAAGCCACAAAGCCATCCAGGAGAAAAATAAAAACAAAACAAAGCAGGGGTGGGCCACCAGCTGGAAACTGAAAATTTAAGGCTACATATTTTACTTAAAATTGCCAACCCAAGAATTATTTTCCTAAGACAGGAAAGAAAGGGTAGATCATGGAGCCCTTGAATACAAAAATGCCTACTACTAAGGAACAGAAAAGTTAAAAAGCCATTGCTCTTCGCCATCCAAGAACACAGAGAGCTCTGCTGAAAAAAAAATGAAATTGTCCACAAGATTCCTAACATTCTTCTTCCATTACAATTATATAGATTTCAAGATGTTCCACAACATGAACCAAAGCTTTGAGCAGTGCAAACCAGCAAACAGAAAAAGTACATTCTTCATGCAGTTAAAATGGATTAGCTGTAAAACTGAGCAGAAAGGGAAAAACTGAGGACTTGCTGCTCGTTTGGAACGTTTGGAAAGTTCACATTTCATGAGGCTTTAAGCAGGGTAAACAGCATCTCACCGCTGCAGAAGACTGCACTTCAAGAGGATGAAGGTGAAACACTAAGTTATACTGGTCGAGTCTGGAATCTTAAATCACAAATGCATGGAGAAAGGGTAAGAACAAGTCCTCACGGAGAGAACTGAAGCAGAGCAGCAGTGCTCAGCTCTGCTGTCACACAGCGCATGCAAACACCACCACAGAAAACGGGCATTTTTCAGAAAAATCTTCCCTGAAGTGGAAGCGTCCACTTAGAATAAACTGCATTATGCCTCCTGCAGCAAAATGGCAAACACTGCCCTACCCACACATGATAAGTATTAAGCAAAGCCTACTATTGACTTTACTTAACTGGGTCTTCCTAGAGTTGCAATTAATCCCTAGGAATTTTCCAAGTTCCTCGGTTAGAAGAGACTGTGGGTGATTTTTATCCCAAGTCTGTTCTTAGAGTTGAAAAAAGTCCACATACTCAGAGAAATGCAAGCTCGAGATTCAGAATATCATCTCCTAATACTGAAATCCAGATATTCTAGCAAAAAAAAAGTAAATACATACACTTATTCTAAAGACAAAACATACCATCAATGCTACTGAATCTTGAGCTCAAATTAATACAAAAGTGTAACTATCAACTGCATGTAGTTCATTGCATATATGCAATAGCTTAAGTATGACCCATCAACCTTCACAATTCACACTGTTCTTGAGATAAACATGACATTATTGTGCTTTCTACTCTGCCAACAATGACTTTATCACTTAATTTATGCTTTTAAGCTTCTTCCTTCAGGTTGGTTTTTTTTTAACCAGTGCTATTTCAACTATTACAGCTGTCCCTTAAAAAACAGAATTTGGCTATTGTTTGCTTTTTTTGGCACATTACAAAAAACAACGAGGCACTGCATACAATTAGGACTAATTAAGTCATATGGAGACCAGTAGATTGTTCTGTAAGGACAATCATGTCAGTTTATAAATTATTCTTTTGGGGGAAGGACATTGTAATGGCCAGAAGTAAAAGAAGCTCACTGGACTCTGAAAATCTCTGCATATCTCAACCATCATAATTTAAAAAAAAATACACCTAGAATTAACAGAGGTGAAAGTCTGGATGATGTACTCCACTTCAAGAGTTCATAAGCCATTATATATTAAGATTCCAAACAAAAGCAACATTTCCTGTTTGCATTTTTTCTTCTATTTTGATTTTGGGTATTCTGTTACAGCTCAACTGGATTTAACCATAAAATACTTTTCAGCTCTTTAAGTTGCTATCTCAAAATCATGAGACTGCTTGGCTACTACAAACCCACAACGTTGGCAAAATCAATTTGGAGAAATTGATACAAATCTTTTCTGTAACTTGATGAAAAATAATCACCAAATTTAAGGTGTCAGAAGAAAAACTGTGTTTTAGAGAAGAAAAAAAAAAAAAAGGCAAATTGGCTTCCATTGCCTAAGCTGTCCCAGCGAAATGTTAACCAGCTCTCACTGTGCCTACAAGACCCCACTTGATCACAGACCAGAGAGATTTCTCCAGAAAAGCAAACTGTTCTTACTTCACTAAAGAAACAGCACGAGGGAGCTGAGCTAGCTCAAGCACCAGTCCCTAAGGTATTCAGTGTGGGTGTTCAGCCTGCTGGCAGTCTCTATATTGCAGTAAGTAACCAGCTCCTGCCAGAAACATCCCAAACCACTCTGTATTTGAGCAGAAGGAGCAGACCTGGGATCCATCTGTGGCACAAACCACCATTTACAGAAGAACAAACAAGGGTCATTAGAGCACATTAAAAAAATTGAATTAAAACTTAACTTGTCAAAAAAGATGTTTTCCTCCTAAACAGCCTTTTCATCTCTACTTCTGTCCTCAAAAATGTTAAGATACTACCCCCTCTAAATTGAACAAGATTTAACCCAAGGAGTACTTCAAAAGAGAACTTGACTTTGCATTTCTGAATTAATGATATACAGCCCAAGAGCAGAATATTTGAGAAGGCTACAGCACTTGGGAACCACAAGAGACCATAAAGAAGAATTTTTCTATTTTATAATTAGAACAGAGAATCATGTTTTCATGAGCTACTCTCCAAGTCTCCGGTGTTATCTAGAAGATTGCCACATTTATTTTATGGCTGTAGCTTTTCTCTTTAGAGCAGAACAGTGCAAATCCATGCTGACTGACACCCGGCCAGCAGCTCTATCTACATCGTGGTTCTCCAGTTTCAATCTTTAACATAGAAGTAAACACGCCCTGAGCCATCTGAACCTGCTTTATTGCAGCAAACAGAAAGCGCCCAAATATCAAATATCCTGACCATCTTGCCACTGCCTTCACTGCAGTGAAGCAGGCCTGGAGTAGCTCTCTTCTGACACATCACATGGAAAGAAGGCAAGCCTGGGTAGGTAGGCAACAAAGCAGCTACACCAAAGCCTGCACTCCAACATAACATGCACCCATTATCTACTCTTATCTGAAAGGGCAGGTTAGGAGAGGATGGAACAACTGCAGTGTTCCTCCAGCCCCTGCAGGTTCCCAGCTCTCCCTGCCTGTCCTTAGCCTGCTCTTGCTCACACAAAGCAGCAGCAGCAGCCCCAAGTCTGGGTACCAGCTGCAAAAATGCCGAACGTGCTGCAACAGATCTCGATCCATCACGCTGCTGAAAGGAGGCAGGACAGAGCTGGTGAGTGGTTTCTCCTCCTCTCCTCCCATAATACAGTACAAACAGACAGAGAGAGGAAGAGAGGCTGAACAGAAGCACTGAGCAGCTCCTCTCCCAACAGCGTGCCTGGCTGCCGTGCAATGTATGGGGAGATCCCTCCTGCACACATCCAAAGCTACTGGACTTTTATAATCCTCTTAGTCACGTCTCCGCTCGCCTCTTGGGTCCCAAGATTGCTCGCTTTGAAAATATTTCCTATCCGTCTGAAAAACTTGGCTTTTACACCTTCCACTAACCCTCTGGTCTGGCTAACCTGCACGGGCAGTGGTGTAAATCTTTCCTGTAACCCAGCCACGCGCTTCTCCCACGCCTCACTCAGTCCTAGAGTGGCTAGACCTAACCACTGCTCCGCTGGCAGGATGAGCACTCCTCCAACTCGTGCAGTGCAGGGAGCAGGAGCAGGGAAGAGACACCGAAAGCAACCTCAGGCAGCGGGGAGCTGCAGCACGAAGCTGACAGCACTTAATTCTTCAGCACGTTATTAAAAGCAGTCCCAAACTCTCTGCTGGCTACCCCAGCCTGAAGGGAAGGCAGTGCCCACAGGAGCTCTGCAGTGACACAGGGGAGACACCCAATGAACAGATTCCTGCAAATGTACGATTGATATCCCATCAGGGAAAAAAAGTATATTAATATTTTAATTGGTTTGTATTATATTCTCAAGTCAAAGCACCACTAACCCTCAGCTCTCCACATAAATACAGAAAACGTGCTTCCAACTACATGTACACCAACTTAAATTGTATGTGACTTAAGGGTTTTTTTATCTGTAGTCTAAGTTTGCATCTTTCAGGTGGTAAATACCTAAAACTACACTTAAAATCCAGCAGAATATTGTTCTAGCACTCACTTCCCCCAAACATTTACAAGAACACAGAATGTAAAGTTTTGTCAATGTTTAAATAGATACAAAACTTTACAATAAACCAACCCTACATTTTTTTCCACAACTTAAATGATTCCTCATGTTTCGAACACTGGAATGACTTTTTTATTTCTGCCAAGTCTCTGAACAATCTAAAGATGTCACTGAAGACCACTTAAAACAAAAAACCTGAGTGCTGCTAGGCAACCCAAAAAAACATCATTACATGTTCAATTGTTTAGTGCATTGAAAAATTTCACACATATTGAGAATCCATGTATTCTGCGCTCTAATGATGGTAATGTCTTCCACACAGAGGAAGAAAATTCTGCAGAGTATGTTCACATTTCATAAAGGAACTGCTTATAAAGGAATTGCTTATAAAGGACCAAAGATTTAATCAAATTTATTCACTGTTTCTGCACATGGAACAGATTAGAAACAGATTCTCTCTTCTCCACTATTTTACACACACTCCAGAAGCAAATTTACTAGGAAAAGCAGCACTTATGTTTGTTTAACCAAAAAACTAAAGACATACCAAGATTCGTTTCCACTAAATAATACAGTTTTTAAAAATGTGTTCCACATCCAGACTCTGTATATCAATGCTATTTTAACTGCTTCAGCTGCATATAAACAAAGGCCATCTAATGCAATTTAATATTTCACCAGTCTGTATCACTTCTTACCCATGGATGCACTTACACATTCAGAAAAAAGGGAGAGCAAGTCTCATCTTGCTTTGATGAAACAAAGTGTTTCCATATCACAGCAAGGATGACACACACATGTATCCTTCATTTCAATGACATATAAATATGCATATTTTTCTATTTAAATGTAAGTATTACACACACAGAGATATGATTTTAAACCCAGGTGATTTTAACCACTTTCTATTCAGCAAGTGGCTCATCTTTCACTCATCACTGCTCTGTATCACAGTGTAATATTCTGCACAAGAACTACCTCACAATGAAACTCCTGGTTTAATTACACTGTAAATAGCTCACTGAATCCCAGGTTATACACCCTCAAGGAACACAAATCTCACCACAAAGGTCATGGGGAGTAGCTTCAGAAGACATCAATCTACTAAACATAAAAAAATGTTTCACTGCATTGCTTATAATTGACTTAATATTTATTTTGGAATTATAGATTTAATTTTTCCATCTCTCAAGATGCTTAGTCTTAAGTTACTGATCTCATATATTCAACTGCCATAAATTTATTGCAGGCATAGTCTGAACAGAACAGAGCCAATAAAAATAGACATAATCAAAGCCCTCAATTCACACAAAGTTATTGGCAATAGGGTAAGAGGCAAACTTAAAGGTTAAACCACTAATTCAGAGTGGTAACATAGATTCCCAAGACCAAAGCTGGCTTAAAATAGAAAAAAATATCATCACCCTCATGCAGAATTTAAAAATATTCTATAAACAAAAAAAGAAGAGGTGAAAATATATTTTAAACTTTGGAATATCTGGTAACTTCCCTATGAAACCTTAGACTCTCAACACAATCAAGAGTTTTAAAGCTTTACACAGCGAGGTAGAATGAGAGACAACGTCAGGAACTGATGCACAGAAGTTCCACCTGGACACGAGGAAGAACTCGACAGACTGTGCAGGTGACCGAGCACAGAACAGATCGTCCAGACAGAGCAAGGACTTCCCTCAGTGGAGATATTCCAGACCAGTCTGAACACGATCCTGTGCCATGTGCTCCAGGATGAACAGGAGGTGGGACCAGATGTCCCCCTGTGGTCCTTTCCTGACCCATTCTGTGATTCTGTGAGATAAGAACAACCCAGGAAGACCACAAAGCAGACCACTCATTTATGTGCATATTAAATGAAGAAGAAAATCACACATGTAGATGTTCCAAAAAAACCCAGAAACAGCACTTGAAAAAAACAGGATAAATCATTAGCATTGCCAATTTCTCCCTCTAATTATCTATTAACATTGCTTCTTTTAGACCAGACTTACTTGGCTTAATACCAATTTTCAGAAATGTTACACTATATAACATTTAGCTCAACTTGATTGTAAAAACATTGCAAGTTTTTCTCACAAGGAAATCTGGCATAATTCCCTTCCAAGAATGAAGTTTAATCAGACGAAGCCCATGATCTGAGCTGTTCCACAAGCAGCAGAATGGTATTTTGGTTTTGTTCTGCTTGTCATCTCATCACTAGTATGGACAAACATTCAAGTTTTTACACATACTTTGTGCCAAGTACGTGAGAAATTTTTTTTTAAGTACATAATTTGAATATACATATATTTCACTTAAATGAAGCTTCGTTTTTTCTTTCCCTGGCACTCTTATTTGTAATTTTTTGCTTTCAAAACCTCTGCAATATTCTACAGCTAGAGCAAAAACATCCTACAGCATTGTAACTCCTGCAAATAGAAGTTATAATAGCAAGTTAAAAAGCTTTACAAAACGACTGAAAGACCTAAAAAAAAATTATCAACCCATAGCTTCTTAACATGTAGGGCAAGCCCACAGGAAAACAAACAAATCAAAAAACACCTTTCTATGAGATGGGGGAATAAAACTACCTATAAAAGCCACAGTATAATAGATATTCTTCAGCATCTACATACTGCAAGCCTGACAAAAACCACGTAAGCACAATGATTGCTGCTTATGTTTCCTCGAAAACAGTTCTTACAGACCTGATTCATATCACATAGTTTTAGCTGAAAATGGAATCAACATTTTGCAAAGCCTCCCAAGCCTGGCCTGCAGAGAAGTTCAGTAAATGGAAAATGGATGGCTCACTTGCATCTACACATGTTCCCAACAGGCAAAAAGCCAAAACCGGAATGAGGACTCACTATTTTCACACACCAACATCTGAGCAAATGCTTCTCCATACAAGTTTATCAAGTTTTATACATAAGGAGTATTTTTCACAGCTTTTATTGCAACCTTTACACACCAGGCAAGTCCTGGAATGGCATCAGTATGGGGAATGCAGCTGCCTTGCGGCTGGCACCTGCTCCACTGACCAGCTTCCTACCTCTGGGAAAAGGCTCAGCAGTCAAATCAGACCGGGCAAAGAAAAGCAATTCTTTCGAGGTCTCAAAGCAGCTCAGAGAATATTCCTCCTAGTCCAGTAAAATTTCCACCGGGCTGCATTTGAACCCTTCTAGAGACGGTAATAGTCAGAACACTTGACTGCACAGAAAAGCATCGCTTATCAAGCACTAACTTCATCTTCAAATAATCTTCAGATTGCAGATTGTGTGGGTGTCCTGGAAAGCACCTCCTCAAGAGACCAGTGTGCCCCAGAGGGTCACAGACCCTAAGGGAAAGGCTCTAAATCTGATCTTTAAAGTTCTAGGACACATCAACCTGGGTAATTAAAAAAACAAACAACAAAACACGAACAACTAAGCAATAAAAAAGGAGTTTTAGTCCACCGCATTTATAAACTGTTGATATCAAGATGCCAAATTCAAGACACAGCTGCTGGCAGCTGGCCATTTGGGAGGTAGTCAAAATGACTGGAAGTATCATGCCTTTCAAATGCATCATCTATTATTGTCTCTCTCATCACAAGTGATACATTAATAAAGATATTTTTAAAACTTTTCACTCCTGAAAGAAATGTAAAGAACAAGTTACCTCCTGTTTGTTCTCACTCACATGTGCAAGGAGGACACTTCCAGGAAGGATATATTGAGCAACAAGTATTTCTGTGGTTTACACAACAGAATCCAAGCAATAGAGATAACAGGACTGCGCTCCAATCTCAGCTGCATTACCAAGTCCTGTTTTCACAGCTTGCTCACATACCATCAGCAAGAACACAAAGCTTAGCAGGATGTAGGGTAATCCATAGCATGGAGTCCCTGAACTACACCACTTGAACCAGTGAGGCCACTCCGGCCCACAGGCAGCTCCCCCTGCTCAGCCACTGAGCACGCAGCTGGTTTATCCCATGCCTGTACGTGAACCCTGCTGCCTCAGGAACACCTCCAGCAGGTCACAGTCACACACAGCTAAGCACAGCTGTACCCTTGTACGACGATCACTTCAAAAGCTGCTTGAAGGCGGCAAAGCAGCAGCACTCCATGTGCTGCCACAGCTGATCTGTGTCCCAGTTCACCCCGCCGGGCTGCAGAGACCCTCCAGTGGTGCTCCCGAGGGCCAGAGCACCCCAACACCACCACGGTCTGCAGCCAAACACAGCACCCAGCACCCCTCGTGTGGACAAGAACGGGCTACTGAGACCCGCCCTGGCAGCAGCTGCCTACCCCAGCCATCACCTTCCTTCCTGGGGACCGCAGGGACCTGGGGGCCAGCACAACCAAATCCCACCCGGACTGGTAAAGGTGGGATGCACAGACCATTCTTCCCAGCAGATGTTTCTCAATGCCCTCGGGAAGGAAAATTGACCCCTAACTCAGTCACGATTTTATTAACCCTGGAATACACTTCAGGCTGCAAAGTGCTATTTTTAATACTGGTATCTGATCAAGGACTTACCTAGAAAGATATTTTTAGTGATCTTCAACACTTAACATTAGTAATTATTATATTTTCACATTACAATACTAGATTTAGTATTTTAACTCAACAATTCAAATTGTAAAACTAGTATTAAGCCTTGTAGTTAAGAATTCTTTGATTCCTTTCCTCTCCAGTAGAGATATCAATGACTTCACTTCAGCACTGAACACTGCAGAAACCGAAAAGTCTCCAAATTTTATGGATTGTTTCCTTTTCAGAAAAAGGCAAAAAGCCATAAAAAGAATTTTTTCTGTTTGTCCTGTCATTACGACCACTGAGAAGATTCTGGCTCCATCTGCTTATGTCCTCTGACACACACAATTCATAAGGTCTTCCCTGTGCCTTCTCTTCTCCAGATTAAAGCTAAACAATCCCAGATGTCACCGCCTCTCCTCTGTCAGTTGCTGCAGTCCCTCAAAAGCTTTGTGGCCCTTGGCTGGATGTGTTCCAGAATGCCGATGTCTCTCTGGCACTGGGGAACCCAGGCCTGGACCCAGCGCTCCTGATGTCTCACCAGGGCTGCCCAGCAAGCACAGATCACCACCCTCAGCCTACTGGCACTGCTTCCTCAGGCAGCCCAGAATGCTGCTGTGCTTCTCAGTCACACCCCCACACAGCAGGCTTGCTATGACCACAGCCAGCAGGACTCCCAGGCCCTTCTCTGGGATGCTGCTCTCCAGTGTGTCACACCCAAACCTGTGACAGTACATGGGTTATTTCCTCTCTCGGTGCAGCACTTCATGTTCCCTTTTGTTGAACCTCATCAAATTCCTTTAGCCCATTTCCCCAGCTTGCCAGGGTCCCTTTGAATGGCTGCCCTCTATCTTCACATTCCTGACTAATTTTTCTTTGCAAGATAGGCAAAAGCCAAGGAAATCACTTTCTGCTGTCACCTCCTTGATCATCTGTGCCTGGCAGCTGTCAAAAAAGCACTCCAAAAGCCTCCTACGTGGCTTGTGCCCTGCCAGGCTCTTCCCCCAGAGATCAAGGGGCTTAAAGTCCTGCATGGGATTGAGGCTTGCAAACAGGAGCCCTCCTCCAGGTGTTTGAAGGCCTCATCTGCTGCTTCTTCCTAACTAAACTGTCTGTAGCAGACACCTGTAAAACCACTCAGTACTCCTGACCCGTGCACTCCCAAATGGCTCGTGGCGTGCTCCAAGGCAGAGCTCCATGCGATCTTGCTGCTCTCTCATGTAAAACAGCAACACCACCTGCTCAGCATCCCAGCCTGGGCATCCTAAAGAGCCTGGACCCAGGCACTGTAGGAGTTCAGCCCCAAGAGCTATCCCACCCCACCTCTCCAGCCTCAGGGAGATGATAACCCTGCAGTTCCACCTGTCTGTTACCCATGCATTACCACCACGCACTTCAGGGATGTACTCATGCACCTGGGTTTCCCAGTAAAGGTTTTCCTGTAATGGTCCTGCAGGCACATGCCTACTGTGTGCTTTCCCAATTTCTATGCCCTGCTTTCTCTTACAGTAGAGCTACACAGCAGGATGACAGCTAGGCCAGACCAGTGTTGCTACACGCCCATCAGCCTCTCCATGAAACCACATTTGCAGCACAACAATTAAACAAAGTCATGCTACCAGGCAAGTGACTTATTCAGACACGCAGTGTTCACAATTATGTATTTGTTTTCAATCCCCTTGCCATCACATCCATATGGTTCTGCAGAGACATCAAGAGTTTTTCCAGCCAGTATCCAAAACCAACTTTCACAGAAGAGAACTTGTTGATTACTCAAGACTCCTTAGCTGGTATTATCTAGTGAGATAACACACTGAGGAGACCTCCTTCACAACAGCAATAAGCATTTAACGTGAAACAACTTTTTAAAATTACATATATGCCTATTCCAGTTAAAAGGGTATCACTGTAGACATCTTTACATAAATCAGCTATAAAAGTCACTGAAACATGAAGAGTTACACAGCCTCATGCAAAACACTCACATTGGTCTGAGCCAGAGACAAGGAAGCCTAGTCAAGCAAAAACAGATACTGAACAGAGTTGAAGCTATGTTCAAGGAATGGGTTGAATTGCTTAAATCAAAATTATTTTAGAAACTACCAATGATAAATAGGTAGCATCTTAAAGAAGAAATCCTTAAATCAACTGCTCATTCCTTCAGATAGCTTACTACTTGTGCATATTTTTTGTAGCTGAACTTCAACTTGTGTAGTCATATTAGTTTTTAAGTTCAATCAAAGTCACCACGGAATCTTCACAGTAAGGGATACTACTGTAAAAATGTTTTAAAAAGCTTTATTAGCTCTTCAATACAAGTTTGAAATGAAAGAAAACGAACATGTTTCATTGTTTGACAGGCATAAAGCCAAGAGCTTGAAATAAGTACTCAAAATAGGACATATTTTCCAATGGAGGTAAAGATTACAATATAACCATCAGGAATGTGCAAGCCAGCAATCCTTAACTTAGCAGCTCATGCCAAACCATGATAGTCCGTTGTAGTACTTAAACACTGAAACTTGAGAAAGTGGTATTATTACAATTGTTAATAATGGAATGCAAGAACTACAAGTCACACAAATTCATTTCATGTATTTATTTTTTGTAGAAATAGACTATTCAGCACTTGAGGGATTTGAAAACCTGACAAAACTTGGCGTTTTTTTCCCTGCTACATATAAGTTAAAGACCAAATGTAAATGCTATTAGGAAGGTTCCAATTTCCCCACAACTATGTCCTTGTACAGGTTATGCTGACACATTACAAGGAACAAAATATAATAAAAACACCAACAGAAATCTCACAATTTAGCAGAAAAAAACCCCACATTTTCCTCCTCTAGGAAAAGAAACTGTGGTTAGGACCTACTAAAATAAAGAGTTTGAGAAGACATTTCACTATGAATCTCGTCAAAGGCAAGACATAGTTCACAACCCTTGAAGCTCCATCAGGGACATGGGAACTGTAAACAGGAGTATAAATCAGCTGCACTCTGAGTATTTTTAACTTCAGCTGCAAGCAAGGTACACTAACTATGTGAAGGACCACAGTACACTTAGTTTTATTATACAGATTTCTGCCACCATCACACACACACAGAAGAATCCAGAGGAATAGCAGTAATTCCTGTTTAGCCATTTAAACATAAAAACCCAACATAAATTTAACACAGAGCTTGCCCTCCCTGCACAGAAACAATCACAGTCAGGACCATTACAACTGCCTGTTAAGCAGCTAACTTGCTTGAAATCTCTATCTTCAGGGTCTAGCCTCTAATAAAACCACTGCTTGCAGCCCTCAGCAGAGGTCTAGATTTCCTAGAATATGTCTTCTCTAGCACACTCAAATAAAAGTGTTTTTCTTCCCACTCTCCACTTCCCCCAAACTTTGCCTGTCACAGCTACTGATTTATCATTCTCTGTAGAAGAAACAAACTAGTGAAGAAAACAATGAAAATTACTGAAGTACACATGACAACTGAGTTATGCATTAAGTAGAGAAAATATACTCCTTTAAAAACAAGTTTCACCTGATGGATCAGCAAACAAAAGCTGGTTATCATCCAGGCATCAGAAAGAGGCATTGCGTAAGTACAATCTTAAGATCAGACAATGGTTTCAGGGGTGACCTCTAGGCAAAGGAATGAACAATGGATTTACAGTAAGCTTCACCTAGATTAAACTGTGCAAAGAAAGTTACCTTAGTATTTAGATAAATAAGAACAATAGGACTTTCTTTGGCAGAAAATCACTAGCTGAGCATTTTTTAAGCTCCCCTGAGAGGCAAAGAGCACCAAAAGAGAAGGAGTAGGATGGGGGAGCGCTCACCCAGCGCTGTGAGGGGCAGGACAGAAAGCAAAGGCACCTCAACCAGCTGTTTGCCCTGACTGCTCATGCTGAATTTGAACTACAGCACTTTTATCCTTACTGCCTGAAAAATCGTAAATGATCCATTATTAGAAATCAAGTCTGCATTACATAAATGGACATGATTCCTGTAATTCTGGCCTATTCCAGCTAACCCATGACATAACTAATACAGAGAGTACTAAACCCCACAGCTATTTTCCAAGCTGCCCACTTGGTAGCAACACAACCTGCTCTGTGAGATGAGCTCAAGAGCAAATAGGGTGCTTGTGGTGCTGAGTGCTCTGTGCTTTTTTTCATGCGCTTATCAATAGTCAAGCAAATGCTGAATTACTTCATACGGGGAAAAAACCCAACAAAACCAAAAAAACACAGAACAAAAACCCACCACCCATAAAGTTTTAGATCCCTAATTAAACTTACCCCAAAGAGTCCTCAAAATGAAATATGATGTATTCAAAAAATCCAAAACAGAAGGAAGAAAAACAGAATTCTAACAAGCAGTTTTGTTTTTTAATGAAAGAGCCATATATAATATGGGCCCACAGACCACTACTAGATTTAGACTCTTATTAAAAACAGCATGGATTTGTTTTTTTACAAAACTACTATCATGTGATAGCACATTATAAAGTCACAAAGTATTTAAGCATGTGTACTTAAATCACTCCCATCACATAAAAAATCCCAATGTCTGTTAAAGAACATGACAAAGAAAAAGGATTATTTGAACACTTTGTAAGCAAGAATAAGATGCACCATGCAAACAAAAAAGGTGCTGCTGTTTTTTGTTTGGTTGGTTTGTTTTGAGGGGTTTTTTTAATACTCATGAACAACTTGTCTAAGCCTACTGATTCTTGCAACATTAGCTGTTAGATTATATTTTTTGGACATCTTTCCTAAGTTTACTGTTTTGCATTTTTATAGAAATACTCAGCTGCTATGGTAACAGGTACTCAAACATGCACTAAGGATATCATCCTGCAATGTGAAGTCACCTGAGCATTCACCAGAATTTGTGCTAAGCAGCTATAATTAATAGGGCAACTATGAAATACCATCTTCTATCACTGGTGAAAAGAACAGCTGACATGTTTTACTCATTATTTGCCTCCTAAAAAAAAAATTCTAGAAAGATCTGTTCATCAACAAACTCTGATGAAGTCATGCAGCATAAGAAAGCTTACACCCCACCGTAAAGAGTTGAGATTTGTTTATGGGACATTATTCCACTCATCTACGTGCAAGTAATAAAACAGTCATACAAAAAAGATGGACACAAGGAAAAAACTGTTCTCAGTTTAAAAGTTTTTACCATAGCCTTTGCCGATATTCCAAATGTAACCATTCAAAAAAGACCAATACAACTATTTTAAAGTGTGTGGGGGGAAAAAAGTAGCAGAAGCACCCTCAAATCTATCAAGATTTGCTGAACCTCAATTCAGATTTGATTTCTACTTCAGATACAACCAGTAGCAAACCAGCTACTTCCACTCTTTTTTGAAAGGGAGCTACCCAGTTCTTGCTCCAGCACTTCCTCCAGTTACTCTGTATTTCACAGGAAGGTGCCCCAGTCCCCACATGAGCTACAGGGCCTGCGATGCCCAGGTGAGCCTCGCAGGAAACGATCCACAAACTATCAAGTGCAGGAAAGATGAAAATAACCACAGCAGAAACACAAAATTCAGCAGGTCAATCACAGAGTAGCAGAAGCACCAAGCTGAGCACAGAGCTGCTTCATGTTCCTCCTCCCTGGTAGTTTTTTTGTACATTTTGTGTTTAGTACAGTAAACAACAGATGTTGATGAGCAAAGAAAACAAGGCACCCCCGAGCAAGAATGAGAACATTTCCTGACAGGTTTCTTCAACAGATGCTCTTTCAAACTTTAAAGACAACTCAAGATGTAGTATTCTCACCCTTCCATAATATAAGAAAGGTGGAGTGATCACTACAAGATGTTGTAAGTTTTTTAATAATTTTAAAAGTAACCTTCACAAACGTAAACAAGCTCTCTAGTAGCTGTTAAAAGCAAAAGAGGAGCCCTTAAGCATCTAATATAAACGAAAGGCACTATTTGCACCAGGCTGAATTTAAAAAAAAAAGGGGCCAAACAATTGGTTAACTTTTGGAAAAAAGAAGTCTACTCATCATCACCTGGACTGCAGAGATGTTTCTCTTTCGTGATGCAGTTTCTGCATATTTTGAGGACTTCCAGTGAATGCTATGGTATTAGATACCATAAGGAACACAACCCTAGAAAGTATCTAACAAAAGTTTGTTTCTGGTGACAGCACACTGCTTCCTTTCCATTGTCCCTTTCCTACTAGGGCAACTCAAAGTTTCCAGTCCCAAAAGATGGACACAAAAAATGGAGGAGAGAGTGGGAAAAAATTAAAACATAACAATCAGGTTTGGCTTGTAATCAGCACCATAACTCACTCTGAATTTCTGGGTACCAGTTACTGGCTTCACAATGCTCTTTCCCTGGCAGAGCTACTTGGTGCTTGAAGTATTCTCCTGTGAGAAAAAAGTAAAACCTATCTTTTAAGTCAAGAGCTGAGATAAATACTTGTAAAGTACAGAGAGAAAAGTAAGAGGAAACTGACAGAAAGTGACAATGTTTTACAAACAGTTCTGTTTTCTGACAGAAGGAGCTGTTTGCCTCATGTTTCCTAATAAGCAGTTTTTCATTGATAAGCCAGACAGTTCAAAATTTCACATAAAACTACTGATTACCGAGTCAGACAAACTTTCCTCCCCAACAAGGAAAACTATCTGATGTAAAACCTCCTCAAAGCATCACCTGAAGCATGTGTATTCTAGACTGGACATACAGCAACCTCTCATCAAAAAGCTGGCAGTATTATGTTAGCATTTACTCACTATACTCTATCACTTATAAATTTGTACTATATCCTTACAAAGATAAGAAATAAAATCTTTAAAAGGAGCCAAGAAAATCTTACGTTTTGACACTGGCTACTACTTTGTCATGCAACCTATACAGTATCTGGGTTCTGCTTAGGAGCTTTGTTTACCTCTTCATGCTTACTACCTCAGGCAGTTGAAGAAAGGACTATGTGAGAGATGAGATAATGGAAATTTATTTGGCTATTAGCAGGAAAAGTTAAGGCAACTTTCATCTTCTTACAGAACTCTAAGTTTTGACCCTTTTCTACCACTTCTTACACAGAAATACCCATGTGGTTTTGGTTTTAAGACACTTTTTTTGATGAGCACATCTTTATAAACAGTTGTTGCTGCTCTGTTTCTCCAAATTCCTTTCTCTTTACTGCATTACATAACGAAATTTTTCTACTAGCACTAAAGTATTAACTGATTAAAGATTAACTCACCCCCAGGAGAGCATCTCAATTAAAAAAATTCCAATCATTGTAGTCACCAAGTCAAGCTGCAGCTCTTCAGTGACCAACCCAACTGACCAGGTCCTGTTCCCCTGTGAGCTCCCACAGCCTCCCATTGCTGCAAGGGGGAAGGCAAGGGCCCTGACAAGGGATGCTCATGTTCTGAGCACCTACAGCTTCCAGTAACTGACTGAAATGCTTTCCATGTGACACGCCACGTGAAGTATTCGTCAAGGGTTTAGTTGTTCTGAAAATGTACGTAAATACGTGAGTTACCATGTTAAAAGTAACATTAAATGTTTACAAAACAGTAGCTTCAAAGGAAAGAGCGCCTTCTTGAAACCGACATCGCCTGTTCTTGTTGATCCAAACACACCTTGAGATTTGACACCGTAAGGCCGGATACTCACCTACCTCCGTTCTCACGGGCTCCTCAGGTCAGACAGCCGAGAACACTGCGAGGGAATTGCCCAACTCAGCAGCATCCTCAACTGGTTCAAACCTACTTATGCGCTCTTCAGCAACAAAACCAGCAATTACTACTCCCGTTTTGTCAGAGTTGCCTACGTAACTTCCACTGAGAACCAGATAATTCAAAACATACTAGGACAAAATACGTAGCCTGAAGGAAAGAAAAAAAGCTTAAAAAAAACCCCAGAGAGTGGAGGCAAGGGCCGAGGCGGTCCCAGGGCAGCGGCGGCCGCTGTCAGCTCTCGGGAGCCGTTCCCACTGCCCCGGCCGGGACGCCCGGCTCCAGCGGCTCCCT
Source organism: Atrichornis clamosus (assembly GCA_013400975.1). NCBI lineage: Eukaryota > Metazoa > Chordata > Aves > Passeriformes > Menuridae > Atrichornis > Atrichornis clamosus. Next base: position 769 of record WBMZ01009812.1, on the reverse strand, counting down.
GCCCGCTACGCGCCCGTTCCTCGAAAGCCGAGAGCCCGCAGCGCCCTGCCCGAGCGGGATGTTCCGTTCCTACAGAGCGAACTCTGGGAGAGCGGCACCCTGCAAGCCGCAGCTCCGCGGGACGAGTCCCGAGCGGCACCGGGCCACCCGGGGGAACGGGGCCGGGACGCCCCGCTCCGGGCACGGGGGAACAGGGAGCCGCGTTCTCCCGGCGGAGCGGGAGGCCGCCCCGGCCCGGGAGGCCACGGCAGCGGCCGGAGCCGGGACCGGCCCGCGGGGCTCCCGCCGACCCAGGCCCGCGTCCAGCGCCCGCGGGGGTGACAGGACGAGGCTACAGCTCCGGCGGGGAAGGGAAGGCAGGACAAGGCATGGCGGGGGTCGGGGGCCCCTCTCGCCTGTCCGGGCCGCCCCCGCCCCGCGCGCCCCAGGCACCGCCGCCGCTCCCGCGCTCACCTTGGAGCATGGCCTCCAGTTTCTTCCTGTCCACCCGGAATCGCTCCTCACCCCACTCGGGGCTGTGCAGGGGCCGCGGCGGGCCGGCCGAGTCCTCCTCGGAGCCGGGTAGGGGCGAGTCGGCGCTGCGCTCGCTGTTGGAGCCCGGGTCGGAGAGCGGCTGGGGCAGGTACCCGCTCAGCGGGTCGCACTGCGCCGCCATGGCGCTGCCCGGCAGCCGCCGCCGCCCCGAGCCCCACTCGGCCGCCTCCCCGCGGGACGCTATCTGCCCCCACAGCCGCCCCGCCGGCGCATCCCAGCCGCCGCCGGACCGAGC